>JASDQU010107073.1:16449-50915 GCA_032191745.1 Picea mariana
AATGCCCAACTTGACTCTACCTAGGTCACATCATGCTTACCCAAGTTGAATTCATGTGTGGGGCTTCTACCTAAGCATGAAAAATAGTTCCCACACATGCTCTACCTTGGTTGGCATTTTGTATTAATTATTTTTCATGGGTCCCATACATTTCTTACGAGAGACATTTCATTGTCCTTGGGATCCCTGGGTGAGCATATAGAATGTTTATGATTTGATTTTATCTTTTTCTAGCTAGAAGCCTCTGGGCCTTCAACCCCTTCTTCCCATGAAATGAGGGACAATCCCTTCTTGGGTCAATACACATGAAAATCCCAAAAGGTAAGGGGATGAGGGGATGAAGTGTGGAAAGTGACAAGTATGGTAAATAATGTCACGATGACTCATCAAGAGGACCTCCTAGTAGCAAACCTATCCCCAAGGGTGACCCACTTACTAGGGTGTAATGTCATCCACCAAAGTGAAACAGGGCAAAGACCATAATGACCAAGCAGACGTTACATATTCAAAAGCAGTTTAAAATGCAACAAACTCAAATGCCTCAAATATTGAAATGACACTCTCCATAATACCTCACTTGTACTTCATGGATCAAGAACCAATGTCTTCTGAAAGCTAGTTGATGTGGTGGATACTCTCGTGATGATCCTGGAACTGTGGTGGTGAAGAGGGTCTCTATCTGTGAAAGTGGACATTGTTGGTGAATTTTTCTCTCGGTACTCCATGTTTGCAACCTTAGGGCCTTGAGACATTATCTCCTTAGTCATCCCTAAGAGTTGGGGATAACATCTGTCTCCTATTTGGGTATATGTGCTTGTTTTAGAGTGCATGAGAACCACAGCATGTCCTGGTGGACCTGTGCCTACACTTAAACACAAAATTGTAAAATCCATGGTGGTTCTATCACCCTTCATCCATATATATCAAATCAAAAAATGAAAAAGCAACAACTAATCTAAAAAATAAATTTTGCATTTTTTCAAAAAATTCTAAACTAAACATGTAATATGATGAAAGAAATATGAAAGTAGAGAAAAATGAAATATGAAATGCACCTAAGCTACCATGAGCAATCAATATGGAAATTCAAGAAATCAATATGACCTACCTACTTACCTAGGGCCCTGAAGATCATGTGATAGGTGATGTAAAGTGAATTCATATAACCACTGCAACCATTTGTTCATCATTTCATCAAGGTATCTCCCCCTATGGTTAATCATGTAATAGAACAAGGATAAGTTGAGCACATAATCATGAGCATAAATAGACATATAATCAATCATGAAATAAAACCAATGGAGATGGGTGGGAGGGAGGAAATATTGTTGAAAATAGTAGACGCAATTTTGATCATCCCGAAAATATTGCCTAAAAGGATAGCCACAAGCTCAATCAATCCATCTCTGAAGAGGGATACCATCTGTAGACGATGGCTCATATTCATCCCCATTAGCATGATCATTTATTCCTGAAGACTGAGGAGACATGATAGATCCCAAGAAATATCGAGGATTCCTTAGAGAAGAAGAAAAGAGGTAAGGGATTGTCTCATGTATGAAGAAAGAAAGGCATTGCCTCTTCATCCACGAATCATTGTAAAAAGATTCAAGATGAAAATTATTTCTCTTTGTAGGGTGAGATTTTGACTGCTCTAAGATGTCCATGAACTGGTATCCATCAATATCTAAGCATGAAGGTGGTTGGAAATATTCATGAGTATGTTGCGACAAATCATCCTGGAACAAATCTGTGATCATATCATTACAGGATGTCAAGCATCTAAATCATATGTGCATGAAGATAAATCCTCTAAATACGACAACTCAACCCCTTTTGTTTGAGAACTACCTTCAACATCATAAATGGGATCTTTATCAAAATTAAAACAAACCACATCCCATCTATGCCTCCTAACACGTATGAAATCATCAATTTGTTGATCAACCACGTCAGAGGGGTCCTTCACGATATCATCTGTATCATTGAATCCAATTGTTTTTTTATATTCATGTGCAGGAGGAAGGAAAGGATGGATAACTTCACCTTCATCAAGCGAGAAAATGGACACTGATGTCTCACCAAGGTATTCATCATCGAGATCTTCTTGACAACTTTCTTCATGGATATGTTCTTCAAGCACTTCTTATGCAGGTGGTGGGTGATACTCTTCTTCAACTTCACACTCTCCATTTGTTGTCTCATCATCCACCAAAAAACCTTCTTTATAAAGGGAATATTTGAGCTCTTGGAGGGTAGTCTGCAAATCCTAAGTAGTTGGCCCCCAATACCTGAGAAATTCTTCAACAAGCTTTATAGAAGACAGGATACTTTTCAGATCACATGAGTCTACAAGCCACTTCCTTTGACTCGATTCCAGAGAATATTAGAAAAATTTAATTAGTACATCCTCATGCATTACATTTATACTTGAAGCATACCTCATATAGTTCACAACATGGGTGACTACCAGAGTTGGGTCACCATCGAATTTGGGGCATTTTTCCCTCCAACCTGCAGGGAAAAGGTTCAGGTATCTAGGGATATTTTGAACATCTAGAGAAGGGTATACCTTGTGGAAGGACCATGGTAAATACTGTGATGCCATGGTTCCATTATTTGTGATGTCACTTCAATGGAGTTTCCAGATGAACTTAATGTTCATAAAAAATGGAGGGAAGAAAAAGGGAAATTTTCACAACTGGAGTCTCCATATGAGCTTCAAGAAGATATTATCAAAGGTGGAAGGGGAACGCCCTTCAAGTGGAGTCTCCAGAAAATCTAGGGGTAAGGGATTTGGGATGGTAGCTTTCCAAAGTGTCGTTAGGGAACGGAAGAGAATTCAAAATCCTTCTCGGCAACAACTCCAAAATGTTATCACAAAAACTGTAGGTTGGCCAAAGCTCGACCCAATCCATGGGATGGCGATAATGGTGGGAGATTTTACCCACTGTCACCTCAGATAAACCCTCCCTTTCTTCTATGAAGGAAGAATATGGTACAAGGGGGAGTTGTAGGTGACCCTAGGGGGGAAATGAGATGGAAAGTGATAATATGGAAGTGAAATACCTATATTTCAATATACTAAATGAGAAAAGTCTTGATAATGAGTCTCGAGGATGGTTTACAAAGCCTTGGGTACCTGCACCGAGGTGTTACACCTACCCGATACAAGACAAATAACCAAGATACAAGCCTAAATGTCACATGGACAAGCAAGTGAAGCCTGTTCTCCTAAATTACAACAATTAATATATATATATCTTGGTTATTTGTCTTGTATCGGGTAGGTGTAACACCTCGGTGCAGGTACCCAAGGCTTTGTATATATCAGCAATGGGATCAACCATCTACTGCAGAAATAACCATCAAAACTATCAAGTAATTATTGGATAATGAAGCACTGAAACAATAGTTAGCTTTCTAACACTTTAGCACAAATTTTGAGGGAGAATCAAGGCTGCAAAAAGATGTTTTCGGATATTTTTCAGAGCATCCAAATGTCTGTAGAAAATATTTTCTACAGCAGCAACGTTTACCCCAAGAAACTAGCCAAGAACTTGCCCAACAATAGCCAATAGCAAGTAGATAAACAATAGAAACTTGCCAACTATTTTCAATGGTAAAAGAGTGAGAAATTAAGCTTGAAAAAGAGAGTTTGAAGCATCCCTAATGGCTGTAGAATAATTTTTTAATAGCAGCAAGATATCCTTGACCAATCAAAACGTCCTAGTGTCTCAATAAATCTTAAAGCATAAGGAAAAGTTTCCAACTTAGACAATTACAATATCTCATGTTTTCACATATCCTAATGCAATGATTTTGTTTCTCCAATGCAAGAAGATTAGTTCCTTTAACTATTGGGTTGTGGAGTCTCAAAAATTAAAGAGCTAGTTGAGCTACTTCCTTGGGAGTGTAAGCCCTTTTACTACCCAAGGAAAGCTAAGCTAGCTAAGAAAAACCCTAGGAGGGTGTAAACCCTTTTACTCCTCCTAGGAATTCCTTATGCAACAAATTATTTCAAGGAAAATATAATGGACTTAGCGGGGTTGTATGCACCTATACTCCCCAAAATTTCAAGCAAATTAACCTTGAAACTAGGAAAAGAAGCAATAGCAACAAACAATCCTTACCTAGTCCAAGCATTGACAAGATAAGCCTCTTTTTAACCAAGAAAATCCACCATAAAGCAAGAAATAGACCTCCACTAGAGATAGTGCATCATCCATCCATCCAATATCTAAAGAAAAACCATTACAATATCAAGTGATAAAAGAGATATGTAAAAATTCCCAAGTAGGGCACAAATTTCATCCAAGAATGTCTTCTCTCAAGTGAGAGCTATATGAAAAATGAAATAGAAGTGATCTCTATTTATACAAATCCTACTAAAAGTGTTTTCCCACTTATCTTTAGGGTAAACCACAAATTAAGGGGACATCAACCCTTACTTTTCCCCTTTTACACAATAATAATATTTAATTCATAATTTGCACATGAAAGAAACCCTAAAAGTAAGACGTCACCCTCCTAGGGAAATTTTTTGGCACTTTTTGCAAGTCGTTGGAATATAAGATGGAAGTCATTGGGCCTTCTAGGGCCTGCCTCTAAAGCAATAGGTCTTCCTCCTCCAATCCAATATTTCTCCCATAAAAACGTGCCAAGTGTCAAGCAGTAACAACACCACCACCACAACCCTATTCCTAGGGTGACGTCAACCTCCTCAAAAGTCTCGTTTTAGCCTCAAGAGAAAATTGTTGGGATGGATATGGGTTGGGTTGTGTCCACCATGGTATGTCCTCAGAACTCCAAAGGTTAGCATAATTTTCCAATTTGTGGGCCATGGTGTCCAACTTGTGGGATTCAAGCCCCAAAGAAGCTCAAGCTAGGCTTGTTCTTCCAAATTTGTCCACCAACTAGGTCCTACAAAGACAATGAATACTCCCTCCAAGGGTCTCAATTCAAATGCATCATGATGAGTAAATAAAATCAATAAAAGAGCTATATAAGCATGTACATCCAAACCACCCCATCAAAATAAACAAGTTCTCAATAACCCTATGCATTTTTCCAAGTTTAAGTATGGGAGGGTTGACAAAGTGACCTATTGGGTGAATCATACCTCAAGTTTAGGAGTGTTTCCTGAGTGGACCTCTTTCTAGGTCATGTGGATGAATCGACTTGGATTGGGGAAACACTTTTGGGCATGGGTTTCATTATATATACAAGGGATCATAGTGTCTCATTTATGGGTGCCTTTGTAGAGGGTGTGTTGCACCTTCATTTTCAATGCAACCTTTTTCCAAGCCCGTTTATTTCCTTTTGTTCTTTTTTAATATGTTTCCAAGTTGAAGCCAAGGTGGGGATTCTACCTAAGCATAAAAAAAAGTGTCCACCTTGACTCTACCTTGGTCACATCATGCTTCCCCAAGTTGAATTCATGTGTGGGGCTTCTATCTAAGCATGAAAAAAAGTGCCCACACATGCTCTACCTTGGTTGGCATTTTGTATTAATTATTTTTCATGGGTCCCATCAGTTTCTTACAAGAGACATTTCATTGTCCTCGGGATCCCTGGGCATAGATTATTTTAGGGGCTAATTTTCCATGGTTTTTTCCAAAAACGAGATTCGCTATTTTAAAAATGATTTGCCCAAATTATATAGGATAAAATTATTTTACCTTAAAAATCGCCAAAATGTTATAAAAAACTATATAAAATCCTTAGAAATTTGAATATTTTTACAAAAATATCGTCAAACATTTATAGTTGGCATATAAAGGATTAGTAAGATTCGCCAAGGTTGCTACATTTTAAAATAAATTTCCATCCTTAAAATCATCCTTGTCCCTGGGAAATCATCTAGAAGGTTCATGATTGGATTTTATCTTTTTCTAGCTACAATCCTATGGAACTTTAGCCCCTTATTCCCATGAAATGAGGGACAATCCCTTCTTGGGTGAATACACTTGAAAATCCCGAAAGGTAAGGGGGTGAGGGGATAAAGTGTGGAAAGTGAAAAGTATGGTCGGGAATGGCATGATGACTCGTCAAGAGGACCTCCAAGTAGAAAACCTATCCCCAAGGGTGACCCACTTACTAGGGTGCAATTCCAACCACCAAAGTGAAATAGGGAAAAGAGCATAATGTCCAAGCAGACGTTAAATAATCAAAAGCAGTTTAAAATGAAACAACTCAAATGCCTCAAATATTGAAATGACACTCACCATAATGCCTCACTTGTACTTCATGGAGCAAGACCCTTTGTCTTTTGGAAGCTAGTTGATGTTTTGGATATCGCCATGATGATCTTGGAACTTTCGTGGTGAAGTAGGTCTCTATCTGTGCAAGTGGACATTGTTGGTGAAGTTGTCTCTCGATACTCCATGTATGCCACCTAAGGGCCTCAAGAAATCATCTCCTTAGTTATCCCTAAGAGTTGGGTATAACAAGCATCACCTTACATAGAGACAAGACAAAGGTTTTAAAAATATATAGCCAAGTTTAGAAATAAATTCTTCCAATTGGGTATTGAGTAGTTTGATACAAAGGTGACGAAAAAGAACATTGACATATCATTTTCTTTAATGCCAAGACCATTGATGAGGCATGCAAGAAGAACATGTATATCGAAGACAAACACGATAAGAAATCCAATAATAGAATGAAATCCTTTATAGTGGACAAATCATAGACCCCTTTGACGAGTCCCCTATATGGTATAATTTTCACATATAATAACCTCTCTTTTTCCCACTCTAAACCACCCAAAAATCCCTCTTTTTCCTATACAGTGGTCACTTGATAATAAGTGGCTCATTTTATCCTTGGATTGCATTTTGGTTATTTATTGTCTATAATTGTGGTCATAGGTGAGTTTGATTTGTTGTTACTACCTTGTTATGGATTTTGGATTCCTTATCATGTGCTAAAGTGTGAATGAGTGTAGAAATAAGTTTACAGATTATTTATGGTTAAGAAGGGAACATTACAAATAGGGTAATGCAGGAAAATGTGATTATATCAATACTCTAACCAATATTTGGATTCCTGGGATGTAATTAATACTCCAACCGATATCTGGAATGTTTTTTGAACTATATACCTGCTTTACAAAGATCTTGGACGCTGGTTGAAGCCACTACATGGAGCATAGTGTTCCTTATCCGTTGATCCTTGCATCCAACACCACATGGGAGATGTAGGAACACCCTGAATTCGTATTTTGGATCAATTGCAATTATATTTCATCCCCCTACGACTTGGAGTGTGAATTGGCAGTTGATCAAACTCTTCTTCTTATCCAATTCGATGGGGAATATGGGAATCACATTTTATGTGTTTGATGGCAGTTTTAGACTTAGTTTAGAATTTTTTTTATTATTCCTAAAATAGAATGAGACATTTTTATATATATTGTAATGAGAATGACTCCATAACGATGTAGAGATACAATGTAAAAATTGGGATTCCTGGAATAAAAAGAACAAAGCACCTAGACTCTACAACACTTTGTTGGTTATTTTCTGAATGTGTAAGTTTTGATGTAAATTGTTAGTGATGTTGTAATATGACCCAACTCCCTTCTTTCTAGAAGGGGGCCACTCTAGAGAACATGACCTGTGGACTTGTAGATAGTTGTCTTTGATGTATATAAATTTTATTTATTTTAATCATTTAGTTTTACTTTGTTGTTGTTCCATTTCATTTATAAGTTGTAGATCTGTAGATTGTTTTTATAGGTTACTTGATCTTTTTTAATTCATGTAGCTTAAACTCTTTTATATTTTCTTTTTTATATTTACTTGTTAATTCATGATAAATGAGAAGTGTATATCTATGCATGATGATAGATGATAACAGCAATGGTCAAACAAAGCATGGTAACAATTATGCATTACCTCACAGTGCCAACAGCTACTTGAACTATCAAAATCATTCATGCTAACTTAAGTGTGTTTAAAAATTTGTGCAAGTGTGGTGTGTTTAATTTTCCACAAGTGTGGCATGTTTAATTTTTCGCAAGTGTGGTGTATTTGATTCTTTGCAATGTCATTTCATTTCCTAGATAGCAATGCAATTTTCTTCTTCTAGAATCATATTAGGAAACTAGTGCAAACTAATAATTTGCAAGTCGCACACACAGTGTGTGACATCTCACAAGTACATTGGAACCCTGGTTGATAAGATAAAATGCATGAGTGTTCCTTGTCAAATAGAAGATATATAGAAACATTGTCATTTTTTGTGTTGTATTCTGGGAGGTGTCAAGGATGCAATAGCATTTCTTGTACTAGTTTTAAATAACACATGGTAAGGGGATGAGCACGGAGAAGATGTAGACTATCCTCTTTCTAGGGTCTCATATGGAGTGTTTTGCATTCACGTAGCTGCATGAGTTAAAATTAGAAGTTTTTTTGGGGTGAAATAAGAGTCTCCTACAGTACTAATATAATTTGCAGGAAGCTTGGAAAGAGGAAGGAAGAATTGGTGAATGAGGATTCCACCGAAGAAGAGGATGCAAAAATATTCAAGCTTGTGTCTAGATCAATAAACAGGTATGTGGTGAACCTTCATTATTTCCATTAGTAATATATAGCATATTGGGTTTATTTAATTCTTAGTTTAATTGTATTCTCATCTTAGTCCACCCATGTTCACACCTTCCTATTACATGTTGCCTTTACTATGGATTTCTTCTCCCTCACTCTTTATTCCTCTCTCAATCCTCTGGCCCTATTTCCTAGCCTTCCCCTTCTCACCCTCTTATTTTCTTCACGCTTTCTCTTCTATTTTTTTTCTTTATCTTGTATCATTCTCTTTACCCCTCCCTCTCCTTTCACTAAGCCATGATCCTTTTTCATCGTAGACTTCTCATCTCCAACCCTTGATTCTTCAACAATAATTACTTAATCCCTACACCTAGTCCCTTTAATATTAGGCATAATTATAAGTGCACACTACTCAATGATTTAATGATGGTTGTATTCCTCAATCAACTATTCAAGCCACCATCCTACAAGAATCACAATTTCATGAGCAAAATGTGGAAGCTATTTCATGAATAATGAGACACTCGTGGAATTCACATGGTGGTTATGTTAGGTTCTCACTATATCAATATTTTTATTTAGATGATGAGACACTCTGTGGACTCTCTAGGGTTCCCATTGTGGTTATGACATTATCTCATCATCACATACCACACTTTAACTAGATGATATAACAAATAATTATTTATCTTTCATATCTCACCTAGTTATGAATCAACTTTCGAACCTCAATCCATATTTTATGACACACTAGAAGCAATAATAATATGGTAATAACATGCTTATCCATTCATTTTGTTCTGGAAACCCCTATTGTTACCTTAGGTTTCTAAAACTTGAGGAGTTAGGATGCTAAATAATCTTTCACATGTACGCGTTTCAGCCTATAACCAAAAACACTTTGCTTCCCTCCTTTCCATCCATTGAGCCATGATTGTCTTACTTCATTTTTATTTCCGACCCCACCCCCCACTCTTAAACATTGACTATACCTACTACACACCTAGTTTCTTTGGTCTAAAAATTCTGCTTAGTTGAAATATTAGAATGTAATGATACTTAAGGAACTTTTGAGAGAATTATGATTTGTTTTGGGCCAATAACCAATACTACAGAATATTTTCCTTTAGAATAGCCTTTAAGCACTCACCAGTTTCTCAAATGGGGACATGTAATGATGACTTTAATATCTAGGTTGATCAATTTCCACCATCCGTTCGATGATTTTTCTCCTTCATGAAGAGGGTTTCTCACTCTAGTCAACTTCAATCATAGAAAACAACTCTCGTTGAGCAATTATTTGGTATGTCTTTTCTTGAGCACATATCAGTGCATTTCTTGTGGATATTCTGAGGTTAAGATTCTACACAACATTTGTTTTTGTATTTTGAAGCTTCTCATATGATGGATATGATATGGTGCCTGTTTATTTAATTTCTACAAAGAAAAAAATTCTTGCAAGTGTTGTGTCCCTTTCGTCACTTGAATGAGCAAAAGAGGGGCACTTGCAAGTCCAGTTGGGTCTGCTAGACAGGACAACGGTTAGTGTATGAATCAAACAATTCAATCACATGAAATAAAAAAACATCTAAGCTAACAACAACTAAAGAAATAAAACTAAAATGCATGAGGGAATTAGAACCAAAACTAATCAAACAAATGACCAATAATTATGCCACCAATGGAGAAGTATATTAGTGGGAAAACACCATAGAGAAAGGGGGACTTATGGATCCCCTCTTACTCCTTGGGAGGGCTCTTAAGTCCCCTATGTGAGAGCTCTTCTTACAAATGGTAAACTAGAAATAAAATGATGAAGAAATCCAAGCTTGTTCCCTTAGGAGGTGAGGTGAATAACTTATTGAGATGATGTTAGTATGCTCCAAGAAGAAAAGAGGTTCTTGTAGGAGAATAGAGGCAGCATAACAATACAATGAGATTCTTGAATTCTTAGTGCACCCATGGAATCCTTTTATAGCTTGACTTTGAGGTAATATCCAATTGGTCTTTAGTATGAACAAGGGGACCTTTAGGGCACCCTTAGGTCTTTGGTCATCCCCCCACTCGAATTCAGCTCAGATTTGAGGGTCAAATCAAGTTCGGAGCTGGTCACGAAGTGGGTGGGGGGGAGACAAGAACCATAAATGTGTTGTTCACAGGTGTGCGTAGATTTTCTCATACACATTCGTGCATATGGCGCATTGTGTGCTCTATGGGATTCTTTTTCCTAAGCACTGTGCATGCACTTCCTTTAGTGTTTTAGCACATGTCAATTTTTTGACCAGTTGTATAGTTTTTGCCTCTTGGAATTGATTTCTTGGTGCTGCAAGTGAACTAATAGGTGTTTGGAGATATTTTATTTCTGTAACCATTTGCATGCAATGTTGCGGATGAAATTTCAGTGATAACAGATGCCCCCTGATGTGTGAGGTTAGGAGCATACGTATAGCCGAAATACATCAATGTTTCTTCTACTGAGAGTACCATTGTAAGAAGGAGTGCTGAGAGGAACTGCAAGAGTGACCCATCGGAGGGAGAGGGGAAAATGTGGGACCCAAAGGAGAGAAATAAAAGTTGTATACAAATGAGGTGGGCATGCCCCATGCTCGTGTCATGTAACTCAAAAATGTATGACAGTAACTGAAGTTGTATGTTGATGTAGATAACTGCAACGCCCTCCGGGGCAGTTTGATAAAATCAGATGACAATTCTGATGGTTAACATACTCTAAAAAGAGGCAATGACACCCGTAAGAAGTGTCGATGACTCGTAGGCATTGATGGCATAGCAAATTCAGGGGTCTTCAGCTAAAAAACAACTGAAATAGTCGAATAGTAAGACCCACCGTAACATGAGAGTGTGTTGAAGTTGAATGTTAAGGGGGTCAACGACAGCAGAGAGAAATGAGGGTTCTCTCTATTTTGTCTAAGACTCCTCATTGTAAAGGTAATGAGAGTAAAGATAATGTCGCCCTTTTGGAAACTATGTTGATGTCAACAGAAAGGGAGACGCGACTCCAAGAAGTAAAAATGGCTTCATGAAATCCACTGGATAAGATCAAGAACTGATAAGGAACATGGACAAAGTCGAGATGTGGTGAGACTCAAGACTTCCCTTGGTTGGGGATATATGTGAAGGATGAGAGGCAACAACCGTGAAATTGGATCTAGTGTTAGGGGACGACTAGATGTGGGTTCAATTGTTCCAGAGGCGTGACATAGTGGACAAACTCATAGATCAGGGGTACATGGATTGTGGGATACTTGGGGTTATGGACGATGTCAACAGGAGTATAAGAAGATGAGTTTCCCAACCAGGGGCAACATGGGTTGCGTTTCCATGAAAAGAAGGTCGCCAAAGGCAACAACAAAAGCTATGTAAAAGCTGGAAACAAAGGCTTATGACAATTTACCAAATGAATAAAGAATAATTTGGGATGAGTGTACAAATACAGAAATGGGTGCCCTAGTGAAAGATGGCTTGACCTATGAGGTCACAAGTGTCATGGAGAATTGGTGGAGGGTGGGGGCCCCATGGGTGGGTTTCTGTATGAAGTAAATGAATGGATGGAAATCTGTAGATGGGAAAATTGATTGTGGATGAAATGAAGGGTTAATGATACTGTGGAGGTGCAGTTAAAATAGAACCGTGATGAGATAACCTGGGAGTCCATTGAGAAAGATAGAAAAATGAGGAGAAGGAGTATGTGGCTGATTCTCGGAAATGCATAAGACTATCGGGACTCCCATCCCTAAGGGGTGAAAGCAGCATGAGTGTCAAAGTTCCAAGGGGGACTATGGATGGGACAACTCATGTGGGGGAGAGTGCTATCGGGTGACAGTACCAAATTGTAGCGAAGGTGATAGTACTGCAGAGCCAGATGTGAGGATCCTATAGGAAAATGTCAAAGGGTGTGACTGGGAGATGCAATTGATATTCAGAGGGAATGATTACATGTCAGTTTCAATCATATACCTGAGGGGGTTGCGTTGGTTTGTGATGACTAAGTACGTACACACATGAAAACCGAATTGTTAAGAACCAAAGTAGATCTACAAATATAATCACCACAAATATTGAATACACAATAGATCCACAAAGCAAGATAGAAGAAACAACACTTTATTATTGCCAAACCCTTGAGGTAGGGAAACACCATACAATGGATCCTATTATGGAAGGGATCCTCTCCTGTTCACTTGCCTCTTCGAGGGGGCATCCTCCTATTGAGCTACAGCTCACAATACAATAATTCTCTTCATATCTCATTACATTGCTTGAACCCCTTTATATAGTGCTACCATCACCTAAGAACATTCTAGAGGAGGAATCTTCTAGAAGTAGAACCTTCTAAGAAGTCCTCTTACATTTATTATATCTAACTACCATAGTGGGCCTTATTTAATAATATAGTGGACCTAGTCCACCTTACATTGAATGACCTCCACTATTATCACTATGGGCCCTCTGAGCCCCCCACTACCTCTCTAGCTACCTTACACGAATACCCGACGTGAACAATATCTGAAGATAAAGAACATATAACATATATTTGATAATTTTGAACATGAGCATGTGTACCTAGACGTGATGTGAGAAAAATATTCCCCCGGGGCCTAGTATGGATGGTGACCCAGGGAATGTGACTGTGTAGGTTGCAATATTCTGATCATGTGGCTAAAGACGGATCAGAAAAAAGAGGCTCTGAGCTCCTGTAACTGAGCATGGAAGTTTGGAAAAAGGGACAATATATAATTGCGGGGCCCATAATGCCACCTCATTTGTACCTACTTCCATAGTGAGTTGACGAGAGGTTTTTCGAGGATATTTGTAGATTACGGGAGTTCGGGCCGACCGATCCAGGATTTATGAGAGCCAAGTTAGTGGTCTCATCCTCTTACATAGTAGATAGGTTCTATTTTTGGGGCAGGGTCATATGGATGACTGTACTAGGGGGTTTTAACTTTCTGTAGGGGTGGGCCCACCAATGCGCAGGAGAAGGAACGATATCCGCACTAAGATGTGCGGGTATAATTCCCTCTCCTGCGCATTATGTGCGGCTGTCTTGAAAACAGCCACGCACAGTGGCGCGTGAGTGGGTAAAACAGGTGCGCATTGGGTGTGCGCCTGTTCAAATTACAATTGTGCACTATGCGCAGCTATTTCTCATATAGTTGTGCATTAGTGCGCAGTTGTGTTAAGAAAAAGTGTGCATGAATGCACACCTGTGAGGGTGACAGATGTGCAATTGTGTGAAGAATAGTCCCGCATGTGTGTGCACCTATGGGTGGTGACAGTCGCGCACTTGACGCAAGGCTGGGGTTTTGAAAAAAACTTGTATTTTTGAAGATTTTTTAATGATGATGATGGTTGATCAAGTGTTGTTAGTGTGGATGCAAGTGATCAGCTCAGTATGCCAGTCCATTGGAGAGAGCGAGACTGGGAGCACCTTAGGGAGGCAGTGAGAGAGGAGTCAAGTATTCAGAGACTTTTGGCAGCCTATGGGTTGTTGAAGTTCTTTGACTGCCCACTGATACGGGTGCAGGAGTACCTGTTACAGCATCTGATTTCTATGTGGAGCATTGATCTGTAGTGTTTCATTGTACGGGGGCAACAATTGACATTCTCGGCGATCGAGGATGTCTATTTCTTGACGGGGCTCCCTTTTTGGGGAATGTCCCTACCTGTAGATACCCAGTTGCCATCGGATGTGCACTTGGTAGACGTCGCACAAAGGTATTGTTTGGGACCGAACATTATGTCAAGTTTGGTTGTCCATATCGAGGTGATGGATGATTTGTTGCATCAGTGTATCGTTGCAATGATTGTGAGGATCTATGAATCCTTAGCAACTCAGCGAATTAGTGGTGGTCAGCTGAGTATTATGCAGAGAGTGTTGGATGGGGATTTTTTTGATTAGGGGTTGATGTTGCATGCCAAGATGATGGGGAAGATTAACTGATGTCAGACTGCCAACTCTGGTGACTTTGCCTTTGGATCGATCTTGGTGGCATGGTTTTTGGAGAGGGTGCCCATGTTGCGCCCTAGAGTGTTGCTCCCGGCGGATGAGGCACGGGAG
This sequence comes from Picea mariana, assembly GCA_032191745.1. NCBI lineage: Eukaryota > Viridiplantae > Streptophyta > Pinopsida > Pinales > Pinaceae > Picea > Picea mariana. The sequence goes on from JASDQU010107073.1 coordinate 31,081, forward strand.
CCACTAATGATGCGGTGGGCATAGATTTTTGTATGGCATGGAGGTGGGGAGGGTGGCCACTATTTCACGGCTACCTTGATGCATGTGTGGCGCCAGATGTGACAGTTGTACTACAGTTCCCATATGGTGGGATGGAATTTTGGCATGACCCGGATATGGTGTTGCCTCCTATAAAGGTTTGGGAATAGAGAGGTACATTGGTTTACTTTATGTTTTGTGATTTGGATAGTATAAAATATGTTTATATAAGGATGGATATTGATTCTATCATTTTTTTGTGTTTTTGCAGATGTGGGGCCACGAGGCCGAGAGGCATAGTTGGTTGCAGATCTCACTCGTCAGGTGCTAGTGAGACCGCTACAGCTAGAGTCACGGGTGGGAGAGAGACATCAGAGGGATGAGGCTAGTTTGAGGCCAGCTGATGAGGCGAGAGCCATCCAGAGGCGCAGATTTGACGATCCAGGTGCAGGACCATCGCATGCACCTTAGGGAGAGGCTGGCGGGGATTTAGAGGATTCCCTTCGTCGGTTGGAGGTGGTACTACAGGGCATGCCCGAGGGTATGTGGTCCTATATCCAGGACAAGAGAGTCCTAGAACAGTGTGTGGGTGCCCCTGCAGAGTTGCGGACCCTGACCTGCAGAGCATCTGTAGCGAGGGAAGCAATGACTAGACTACTGCCCCCTGGACCTGGAGGACCCCCAACTGGTGGGGCACCTCCTACAGATAGAGGACCTAGTGGTGGCGCTTTGGATGCACCATGAGTGCTATGTTGTATTATTTTTGTATTTATATAGGCCTGCGTGCCCATTTTGTATAGGGTAGTGTGACACCTATTTTGTACCCAAAGGGGTGAGGGGGGCTCATTTGCCTACGGGCGATGTACATTTTGTACCATTTTGTAAACATTGATGATATATTGATCATTATATATATATATATGGATATACATGTTTTGGGATCTCTATGATGCTTACGTGTGATGATTTTTGGTGTTATGTTGTTATGTTGTTATGATGTCTAATCTATATGTTGTGGCAGACTTTTGATGCTCTATGTATGTGTGATGATGTCTTGATGTGATAATGCCAATCTAATACTACGTTAGCCATATTATCTTTTGTTTGATTAAATTGTCATGGAATATGTGTAAATGTAATTGAATCAATATTAAGAGATAAGATTCTAACTTGCAGGTATTTTCAAAAGAGGCAAGGATCGCGTACATGGTATACATTCATGTTGAGCTGCAGGACGACAAGATGGGAATATAATAAGACACTAAGGTGATGAATGTGGCGATGAATGTCCTTGGCAAGGAGGCCAATGACAGCTGCATATTTTTCTTGGTTGTTGGTTGTCGAGCCCAAACATATGCCGCTAGAGTGGAGCAGTTCATGTGAGGGGGTATAGAGGGCCCAAGCGATTGAAGCGAGATTTTGTGTCCAGCGGCTAGCTCTGTCAGTGTAACTGATGTGGTAGGCCAATGGAGGAGGCATCTATCAACAAAACGAATGGTAGATTAGACATGAGGCGTGGAGGGAACAAAAGAAGACTAAAAACTCTACAAATGTGTACAAAAGCAAAAGCCTAGTGTAGAATGACTACACTCAGGCAAAAAACTTCTTTAAGTACAACCCGTTGACAGGTTCTTTGAGAGGATAGCCTTTTGGAGAGGCTAGGATGTATGCACCTTTAGTGAGGCAGTGTTGGATGATGTAGGGTCCATGCCATAATGACTCGAATTTCCCATGACCAAGAGTATAGTGAGCGATATCGTAGGCTAGGACGAGATCTCCTTCGTTAAATGAAGAAGGTTGACATGGTGGTCAAAAGTGGCTTTGGATTGTTTCTTAGTTTCCTCGTTGTTCTATAAGGAAGATCAGTGATCTTCATCCAGTGAATCTAAGTTCAGCAAGCGTTGCTCCATTGGATCAGTGTCAGGTAATATCTCGATGGCAGTTGCGCAACATGGGAATTTTGCACTCGATGGGGAGGGTGGCTTCAATCCCATGGATGAGATGAAATGGTGTAAAACCGGTGGCAGTTTTGACTAAAGTGCGATAATCCCATAATGTTGAAAACAACATATGATGCCAATTGGTCTTATGTTTGTTGACAGTGCGTTGCAACATGTTTTTGAGGACTTTGTTGACAACCTCAACTTGTCCGTTGGAATGAGGGTACTATGGGGAGGTAAACTCATGGGAGAATCCTAACTTTGAGGAGAGTTCAACGAAGATCTCATTCTCAAAGTGTTTACCATGATCGAAGACTAACTGGAGTGGGACTCTTAAGCGGGTAATTACGTGGTTGAAGAAAAAATGTGTTGCTGTGTCAGTGGTGTTGTTGAAGGTGGGCATGGATTCGACCCATTTGGTAAAGTAATCCACTGCCACGACGATACACTTGTAGATGGAGGGTTGCAAGTCATGAATTCTATGCCCCATTTGTAGAAGGGGCTGGTAGTGATGACTGGATGTAGAAGAGCGAGTGGTGCTTGTGCCTTGTTTGCATAGAGTTGGCATTTGTCGCATCTCTTAACAACATGGATGCAGTCATGAAAAAATGTGGGCTAGAAGTAGCATGCTTGAATGATGTTTTGGGTGGTGGACATACCTGAGAGGTGGCCACCGCAAGCACCACTATGGAAATCATTCAAGACTTTGTCAGCTTTGTCGATGGTCAAACATCGACGGAGTATGGTGTCGACCCCACATCGATACAAAATGTCACCAATGAGGAGGTAGCGAGGGGCTTGGTGGTGAATGCGTCAACGATCGTCTCGTGAGAGATGAGTCCAAAACTTCTGTGTTCGAAGGTATACGAGAAGGTCGCCATACCAAGGGTCATCCGATGGGATGTTGAAGAGGTGTTTGTTGGGAAAATATGTATTAACGGGTGAAATTTTAGTGTCTGAGGGGAACGTCGTGATGAGTTCGGCGAGAACAAGTGCTTTCTTTCTTTTGGGAGTTGAAAACTTGAGATCGTATTCTTGAAGGATGACGATCCACTGGGCAAATTTACCATCAATTTGTCTGCGGCTAAGAAAGTACTGCATGGAATTGGAATCTGCCACAACTTTGGTAGTGTGAACCAAGATATAATGACATAGTTTCTGGACTACGAGGACAACTGTGAGGGCAATTTTTTCTTCATGATTTTACTTCAAGGGTGTCCCTGAAAGGTTTTTCATGATGTAGTAAATAACATGCTCGTGGTTATCATCCCCTAGTTGGATGAGAACTCTTACTACGGAAACGAATGAAGCCGAAAGGTAGAGGATGTAGTCACGATCATAGTCGGGAGGACTAATCAAAGGGGCATTGGATAGCGCTTCTTTTAAATCATCAAAACCAGTTTGGGAATGTTCTTCCCATCGAAAGGGGATATCATATATCATGACGTAGTAAGCGAAGAAAACCATGTGTGCAAGTGGCGTAATCTAGGACAAAGCAGCGTAGGAAGTTGGATTTTCCTTGTAGGTTCTGCAGTTGGCGCAAATTCCTTGGTAGCTTGGACCTTGAGGGGGTCCACAGTGATGTTGTGTTGGGAGATGATGAACCCAAGGAGGCGTCTGGCGGTGACGCAAAACACACACTTGAGGGGATTCAAGAAGATATTGTATTATTGGCATCATTGAAAGATGACCAGTAAGCCATCTAGATGTTGAGTTCGTTTCTTGGAGTGAGCAGTGAGGTCATCCAAGTAAGAGAGAATGATGTGAGCGAGATCATGAAAAACGTAAGTCATAGCCCGTTGGAATGTCACACTTGCAGTTTTTAGTCCAAAAGGCATAACACGATAAGCAAAAGTGCCCCATGGGGTGGTAAATGCGGTCTTGTACTAATCTGCTAGATGGACTTGGATTTGATTGTAGCCAGAGAACCTGCCCATGAAGTACAAGGCCTCCTGGTTAGAACAGTCGTTGATAATTTTGTCGATGAAAGGTGTGGGGAAGTTTTCTTTGGGACAAGCATGATTGATATCGTGAAAGTCAATGCAGATGTGAATAGTTCCCTATTTTTTGTTAATGGGGACAGGGTTGGAGACCCATGACGTGTATGTGATGGGGTATATGAACCCAACAACACATATTTTGTCAATTTCAGCTTTGATAGCTGCTGCTTTGGATGGGTGTAGTGGGCATTTCTTTTGACGTACAGGGGTTACATCTGGCCATGTGTCGATGCGATGTTCGATGATAAAAGGATCGAGGCTGGGAATCTCTGTGTATGACCAAGAAAAAATATCCCGGTATTCCTGAAAGACAGCTTTGTAAGCTATTAGTTCCTCAGGGGAGCATGCAACGCCAATGCTAATTTCTTCTATGATTCCTGGTTTGATGGAAATGTCAATTTTGATAGTGGGGGAAATATTGGCCATGTTGCCTTCTTCAAAAGAATCAGGGGCAGGGATAGGGTTGTTGAACCAATCTATATGCCCTGATGGAGTAAAATCTTTTGTTTCAATTGCACATATGGAGGCTTGGCTAGAAGGTTTAAAGGCTTCCTGTGAGAGAAAGAGCACTCGATGATGGAGTGCATTCCAAGGGAAATCGGGGGTAGTTAGTTCCTCTAGGATATCTTTGTCATAATGGAAAATGTGAGAATACAGGGGATCCAGGGAAGTAACATTGGTGACAGTCACCGTGTGATTTTCTTTAAGTGGGGAAGATGTATCGCAACTATGGTGTGATGAAGTACTTGACATAAACCAAATGTCTAGACACTGTGGGTTGTAAACTGTGGTCAGGGGTAATATTTCCTAAGGGAAATGAACCAGAGAATTGGGGGGATTTGGGGGGAAGTCCTCAGACAGTCTATCCATGAACCATGGAGGGGTGGGAAGTGACTTTGGTTTAGGGGAGGTGATGTGGATGGTATATGGAGAAGGAATAGGGAGAATCACTTGCATCACAGGAAGTGACGATGCATGTATTCAATGATCATAGGACACTAGTATGTGAAATGATCAAGTGAGTCACAAAGAAAGCAAGGGCACCTCATCCGTTCGTTGACTGAGGTTGTGACATAATGGATGTCAGTGACGTGGGTACTTGATGACATGGGTGGAGGAGGGTCTTGCTGAAATATTTGGCATACTGTTGTGAGTGTCTGTCGAAACTGGGGTAACACAAGGCAATGATGAGTGTAGTGGCCATATTTTGAACAAATGGCACATGCGAATTTGGTTTGTAGCCCTTTGATGCTTGTAGTAGGGGAAACGGTGCTAACACTAGGTGTGCTTGTTGAAGAAAAAAGTGATGTGGTTGCTTAAGGGAGTGGGATCAAATTGAGTAGCTCAGGGAGAGAGGGACATCTATTTGTGGGGTGTCCCTCTCTCTTGCAGAGTGCGCAAGTAGGTTGAACTCAGGGAGGAAGTGGAGTTGTGGGATCTTTAGTCTTTCGTCTTCCCCCAGCCAGTGTTGTGGTGCTAGCAAGCGGGGGTGAGGGAGGTGTGGTTGGAGTTAGGACTAGAATCTGCATCAGGATTCCCTCTGTTTGGGGAGGGAGGGATGGTTGGGGAACCATCACGGATGGGTGTATATACCATACCAGAATGGCAAGAACCATGTTGGGAAGGGTAAGCGTTGCGGCTACCTGGAAATATTGTACGCCCGATGGGGGGTAGAAGAATGGAATTTGAGTAATGGCTTGGGGGATTGTCTCCCAAACTGGGATTTTACCCTGGGGGAGGGTGAAATCGGGGATAAGTGGTGTCATAGGGTTCTCAAGGGGTTCCTGAGGTAGGATTTCTTTTACTAGTGGGACGTTAGGGAGTGGAGAAGCCTCAGTGGGAGGAATGGTATCTCCAGTTTCAGTTCCATTGGAAGATATGACACACACTTGTGTTGAGGGATGTATGAGAGGTGGTTCTCTGTGGTATGCCCCCAGTAAAGATGGGTCCTTGAAAATTCTGGGGCCCATATATATGAGTGGATATGCGTCGGAACTAGTGCGGACAAGGGGTAAGATGTTATCATCATTCGAAACACGGAAGAGGCAACAACCTTCATAGCATACATGTATCTACATACAAACAACATGTTGTAATTGAGCGGGGCATTGATAACCTCAATATCGATAAGGATGGTTTTTCCCCCTAGTTCAATGGGGACATTTTGAAAGAGCCCTTCAGGAGAGGATGCTCGTCCATCATAAGCTCTTAACGTCATGGCAGATGGTATTAGCTCAGGGGAGCTAATTTTCTGCCATACAAGTTTGGACATGATGCATGTTGATGCACCTTCATCAATGATACATCGATGAACTATGGTGTTCTGAATTTTGACTGGTATCTGGAAAGCTACCAAAGTGGGGAGATGAGGTTCCCCACAATCTAGATCAAATGTAATAAGTCTAGTATCATCTGGGTCGACTGCCCCAAGGCGAAAAGTAAGGGTTTTCATTGAGTTGGACAAGTTTGGAGTACCTCCAATACTGACATGGTGTCAGGAGACTGCGCCAAATCATCAACCAGACTATAATTGTGTGTTTCCCTAGCCTAAAGGTTGTTGACATTTTGTCGTAATGGAGTGCAAGGAATGCGAATGGGGGGTTCAGTGTTAGGGCATGGAATCGTCAATGGTTGTCCTGATCTAGTTGGAGCTACTTCCAAAGTGGTGGGAGTATATTCACGGGGTGCATTGTATTGACGACTGCGCGTTTGTAGAAAAATTTCTTCTTCGCTAGTGAGGAGGATATTGTGATCCATTGGGTTTCCAGGGTTTTGATATTGTCCCATCTGTGGTGGGGCAAGATGCATCTCATGTTGGGTATTCATCACCCCTTGGTGTGGAATAGGGTTTTGCAACACCGTCGAGGGTGGTTGTTGCAAATACTGTTGTGGGGCCTGTTGAGGGACAGGTGGTGTTGGAGGACATGGCACTTTCATGGAATCTTTCATCCATTTGAAGTCAGCAATTTGGGGGCAATGGTGAGTATAATGACCATGCTCACTGCAAAGAGCACAAGGGAAGTTTGTCTGGAGGTTGTTATTGTTTTTCCTCCCTTGGCGTTTGTTGTTATTTCCCCTGTTGTTCCTGAGTTTATACTTAAGGATTCAAAGTATAATGTTAAGGCATCCGAAAATAAAGAGGGTTTTTGATAAATGAAAGAAAATCAGTTATGTGAAACACATTCTGGAGAAAACAAAAAATGGGACTTTAAGGTTTCATTCTTAACTTTGAAGACTCTTCAAAACTAAAACATTCGGTGATCTCGAGTTAGGCTTATAATAGTTTTCCTTTACTAAAATTGACCTCAAATTTGTATAAGGTAATCAAAACAACCTTAATCGTTATACCAGGTTTTATTTGATTTTGTTTGCATCAAGGTGAATTAATTTCAATGTTTCAAGTTAGGGACTCCCATAATCTTAGAACGTAGATGCAGTCGAAAAGAGAAATAGTTACTAGAGCATCTTGTAATTCATGTACAATACCGTATCAGATATGTAGACATTGTTTCACTGCCAGCGAACCTGTTCAGTACCCGGATGAAGTTATCATATTTCCCACATTGAATTTCCTTTCACCACTTCAATTAGTATTTTAGCATTTAAATGTTGAGATGAGGGAAATCATTTACTGAATTTCCTTTCATCATCTCTCTTGGACTAGATGGGGGAAATCATTTCATGAATTTCCTTTCACCATCTGTCTTGTTTCAAAATATGAAGTGGGGGCAATCAATTAGTATGCAATATACCTAGGAAAATATATGTTTATAATTTAACAACAGAGGTCTATTAACTCACTTTAATTGCTCTGGACTAATCCTCTCCTGACCTTCAAACATCTTTGCCTTCAGGGAAGTTCTCAAGGGGAGTTCTTATTATATTTTTCAAGGACTTTCCTTGAGTGAAACTAATCAGTTTAATCATGTTAGAATGGCTAAGAGAGTCAGTATTAACCTAGACATACTATCGGTTCAGCTAAAGTTAGAGGAACTATAAAAAATTTACCCATTCTCATTTTTAAGGTTATTTTATGAGTTTCCAAAGTTAAGGTGAGACCTTTCTTCTCTTATGAAGCTTATGGGAAGATATCAAGGACCAGTTGAAGAGAAAGCTTGATCATAGACAGGGGAAATACAAGGGATTTCAGATATTCGTTGTGGGTACACTTACTCTTATCAAGCTTCTTATTCAACTTAGAACTTTTCCTCACATTCTTTTTATTGCTTATTTTTCATATATATATATATATATATATATTGTTGGTACAGAGAAAAAAAAATTAATTAAAAGTTGCTTTTCGTTTCTCTGATTAAAATTTTAGTGTTAATATTAGTAAACACAAGATTACTTTCTTACTCGTTTACATCTCCTGGGACATTTTAACTTGAGTTTTTAAGACATAAATTCATTCCTCAGTAGTTTTTATAATTCCATCCAAATAGACTGTTATTTCATTACCTTTTTTGGGAGAGATTTAATGTGAGTATCCATGCATCTCATCTTTTGATGTTTCTAGTCTCTTGGTTTATCAGCAAGTCTCCTGCAATAAGATAATCATGATAGCTATCAGGAACTCTAGTAGATTGGAAACCTTCTTATTGCAATTTTTGACCTAGTTTGTATATATATATATATATATATATATATATATATATATATATATATATAATTTTAAGCCAACCTTTTATATTTACAGTAAAAATAAAAACTTACCGAAAGGAAGGTAACTGTAAACAGAACAAAACATGAAAACAGACTGGTATGTACAATGAGAGTTCAGAAACATATTACTGCATGAAGTGCTTGAGGTATCGCCCATTGATAGGGGCGTTAAGAATCTTTCCGTCAAGATTTTCTAATAAAAATGTGTTCTTTCCCTCGGAGGCTATGATTTTGTATGGTTCGCACCAGATCTGATCAAACTTACCATGTTTCCCAGCATCCTCTTTTCTGACTTCCCATTTTAGAACCAAATCACCAGGGACAAATTCCCTATCTTTAGCTTTTCGGTCAAATAAGGCTTTCATATTATCTTGATAATTCTATAGTTTTTCATCTACTTCGGCCCTATTTTGTTGAACTTCAATTAGTTGGTTTATCCTCCTGGTAATGTCATTTGGCTCCTTGTTTGAGTCCTGCCAGAGTTTCATTATCGACAATGCTAGATTTATTGGTAAAATGACGTTAGTACCATATACCATCTGAAATGGAGACACTCTGATTGACCATTTTGTGCCTATCCTATTAGCCCATAAAGTATATTTTAAATGCACATGCCATGTTTTCTTGTTTTCGGACAGTACTTTCTTAATTATAGTGATCAGGATTTTGTTAGATGACTCAGCTAATCCATTACCTTGTGGATAGTAGGTCGTGGAGTGTCCTAGCACAATATTAGATTTTTTACAAAATCTTATCATGGTCATGAACTTGAAGGCCTAAGCATTATCAGTAACTATTTTTCAAGGATAGTCAAACCTTGATAAAATATTTTTCTCCAAAAAACTGATCACTACTGCGTCAGTTGTGTTTCACGTAGGAATAGCTTCAACCCATTTAGTGAAATAGTTTGTAGCGGTCATAATCCATTTGTGTTGAGCACTAGAGTGTGGATGGATTTCTCCAATAAAATCGAGACCCCATTTCTGAAATGAAGCTTCAGTTTTAACTGGCACCAAAGGTAATGTCGAGACTTTCTATTTTCCTGTAAACAACTGACAAGGATTACAAGTTCGAACTTTAGTGCTTACATCAGTGAACAATTTCGGTCAGTAGTATCCGCCTCTTAATATTTTATAAGAAGTTGATCTCCAAGCATGGTGTCCTCCACACACTCCTTCATGGAATTCATCTATAACTTTTTATGTTTCGGATTCGACTAAGAAGCTCAGCAAGAAACCCAAGGGATCCTTCCAATACAATTTACCATCTATAATACAATATTTTACAAAGTGTAACTTCAATGTCCTAGCTTTAGATGGGGTTAGTTCACTGGGGCATTGAAGGGTCAGTAAATAAGAAACAATATCGTGGTACCAAACTGAAGAAGAGAATTTTGGTAGAATTTCAGTTGTGGGCATAGTGACATCGAGTTCATCTATCTCTAAAAATCCTTCATTCTCTTGCAGATGATTTATTCTGAGTGCTTTCAAATTTGATTCAGCCAACAATTTAGCCAAACCCTGAACTTTAATAAGTTTAGTTGGTTTAAATTCCAGGTCGAACTCCTGAATTTTGGATAACCATTTGCCTCTCCTTTCATCATTGTCGGGTTGAACCAGTATATCCTTAACAGAACTAGTAGGCACATAAGCAATGATCTTTGAATGCAGTACGTAAGTTCTGAAATCTTTGAGATCTTTCACCATTGCATAAGCTTGTTTTTCCAATATGTCGTATTATATCTCAACATCTTTGACACTTTTACTAAAAAATGCAATGGGCTACTCAAAACCCTCATCATTTTTCTGTAATAGTACGGATGCAATTGTATGCTCAAAAGCGAAGGAAAAAATCAGAAACTCTTTCAAATAATCAGGACTCGCCAGTACTGGTGCTTCACCTATGACTTTCTTTATGCRTTCGAATGACGCCTTGGTCTCGTTTGTCCATTTTACCTCGTTGTCCTTCTTAAGCATATCTATAATCAATTTTATGATTTCAGCAAAATTTGGAATGAATCTTCTCAAAAAAAAWAWTTTCCTTAGAAATGACTGAATTTCTTTCCTATTCCTGGGAATATTAATAGTATATATTGCTTCAATCCTTTTTGGGTTGATTTTAATTCCATCCCTAGACACTATATGGCCCAATATTTTACCTTCTTGCATTGCAAAATGAGATTTCTTGGGATTAAGAGACAAACCAAATTTGTGACACTTTTCGAAAGTTTKCTTGAGGTGTATTAGATGTTTTGCATCAGATTTAGAAAAAACAGTTAGATCATCAAGGTAAATAAAAACAAACTTATCTCATTCGYCGACAAAGGCAATGTYCATAGCTCGTTGGAAGGTTTCTCTTGCATTCATTAAACGGAAAGGCATTTTGTCATACATGAAGGTACCCCAAGGGGTACTGAACGCGGTTTTTTCTTAATCATCTTAATGGACTGCAATTTGATTGTAGCCTGAAAAACCATCAATCATAGACATTATGTTAGCTCCTACTACTTTCTCTAAAACGTGATCCATTTTAGGCAATGGATAATTTTCTTTGAGTGATGATCTATTCAAATTCCTAAAGTCTACACACAATCTGATTTCACCAATTTTCTTTCTTACCAGGACTAAATTAGCTACCCACACGGAGTATCTTAGTCAGAAAATGATCTTGGCATCCATAAGTTTCTTCACTTCTTTCTCTATCATAGGCAATGATATAGGGTTAATCTGTCTGAGTTTCTTCCTAAAAGGTTTGACACCTTGTTTCAGAGGAATTTTATGTTCCATTATAGTAGTCTCATAAGTTCTCAATTCATCATAGGACCAAGAAAAAACATCTTTATATTTTCTAAGAAACTCATCATACTTACTTTTTATTTCAGGGGCAAGGTACTTAGATAATTTTACCAACCTGGGATTTTCTTTGGTACCTATATCGCAATCTTCAACCTCTTCTGGTTGAGGCTGTAAAGTGGACTTCAAAGGGATGTCATCATGATTAAATAACCTCTCTAAGGGGATTAGGCCTTTGGGGATCTGATTGTTTTTCAAAATAAGCATACGATGATTAGCAATCTTATCTTGAAACTCTTGGGGATCTTCCCCTTCCTGCATGATCCAAGTGGGATCATTCTAGTTTTCTTGGTCGATGTGTGTTTCAGCAAAATCATCTACCATTTCTAAAAATTTCCTGATATGTTCATCATCCTCAAAAACTTGCCAATGTTGTATGTTATTCGGTATGGAAGTTCTATGTCTCGTTTCTATATGGTATTTAAGTTTGAAAAACGTTGGAGGCACAAAGGTTGAGGCCACTTTAGCCAGTGAATATGCCCATTGATTTTCAGTCCTAGGGATGTAATGAACATTAACTAATGAGAAAAAGTTCTCAATTAGATCCCAGACACAGTTCCTATAAGATATCAACCTTAGGTGCTTAGCCTGGTATTGACAATTAATTTGTTTTATGATCAGTTCAGCATCACCATAGACTTCTAAGTTCTTAATCTTTAATTTTCTAGCAGCTTCTAATCCTAGGACTAGAGCCTCATATCCACATGAATTTTTATTATAATCTATGTCCCACTGTAATATATAAGAAAAAGGAATAATGAACTCGTCATCAGGTGCCACAAATAGCACTCCAGCTCCTGCTCCTTCACAAGATGAAGCACCATCAAAAAACATTTTCCAAACTCCGAAACGATATACATCTTTATTTATTTTTTCTTCTTTTTCTTTTTTTATACAACTTTATTCTATACATATATCAATATCATCATCAATAGACAGAATACAATTCCCTAAATCTTGATCAGCAATATAAACAGGGTAATTATTTGGGTTCAGCGGATCACTTACTGTGAACGCTAACCTCATTTCTTTGTACAAGTGTGTGAACTGTCCTTCAAAAATCGCGATTGTGGAGTATGTCATGTCGATTTGGAGGGATCCTCCAAGTTTGACGCCCCAAGACCTGGACAACCACATCCATTAGAATGCTTTTTACAGGTATCTGTGCAAGATTAACTACTAAATATTTTATCATACCTATACATTTAACTTTTCTCGAATCGAACGAATATAGATCTCCATAAGGTCGAGTGATTTCGAGACCAAGTCTATCCATAATGGCTTTAGGCATTACATTGTGAGAGGCTCCGGAATCCAACATGCAATTATGGAGCAGGTGATCATGCACAGTTAGCATGATATAGAAAGGGGCAACGGTATCTCTGGCGCCTTCGAAATGTGGATAGAAAATTATATTAGGCTTGTCATCTTCTAGATTTATAACGTCAGCCTGACTTTCGTTGTCTGAAAAATTAATTATTTTGGCAATTTTCTTTCTGTATATTGGGTTTTTTTCTAGTTCGAAAAGAGGTATAAGGATTTTGATATTATTAATTTCATTTTCTAGATTAAAATTTCCTGTTGTTTTATCAATTTCTGTGGTTCAAGCTTCTATCCCTTTCTTTTCAGTTTTATTTATTTGTGAGTTTTTTGTTTCAACCACAGGAATCTCTGCTTTCCTTGTGTTGATGACTGGTGTTTCTGCTAGCTTTGTCTTGGTAAACGGTGTGTCAGCAGTCTTGGTTTTAACAGTCTGTTTTTCAGCAGCTTTTGAAACTGCCTCATCTGTTTCCCCTCTTGGCAGGATTTTCTTCACTGGGGTGGTTTTGATATTCATGTTTTTAGGCCTTATATTGTACTTCTAGTGGAGTTCGACCATTATATCATCAATGATTCCTTAATAAGTTGAATATTTTGTAATATTGTTGTTCTTGTTATTCTCAGATATGTATTCTGTATTTAAGGATTTTTCATAATCTCGTATTGTCAAATAAGGTTGTTGACAGTCATCGCCAAGATTATTTATCTCCTCTTTGAACTCCTCAAAATCTTGCATGTCTTCTCCTCCTATAAAATTTTCACTTTTGAAGGGGGTTTGAATCTTTTGGTCCTCATTCTTAATTTGTCTTTGTTGTATTTGAGGGTTAGGATTCCTTCTGAGATCCTTTCTAGGGAAATGATCATTCTTTGATTGGTCCGATTCCATTCTTTAGATCTTATTCGACAATTCTTTAATTATTCTTGCCATGTCATCCATCTTGTCTTCCGAAGACCTCCCAGATCCAGAGGGTCCCGCTTGTTCTCTGTACCGTCTGGTTTCTTTATTTCCTGTTTCAAATTTTGTTTTTAACTTTCCTGATGCCATCATATTTGACTCAATTTCTAAAGCATCATCCTACATTTTAGTGAGGTCTACAGATCTCCTTTCCCTTAACAATAGAGTGAAATCAGGGTCAAAAGCCCCAACAAAAGTTACTTTCGTTGCAGGTTGGGAAGGTTTAACCTCAGCTGGAATTTTATTATACAATTTATTAAATCTTTGGGTAAAATCGAGAACTGATTTTGAAGTTTTCTTTCTTAGAGCCCCAAACTCAGTTAGATAGTAGAGATGATCTTTCCTTTCTCCCCATTGTCTGATAAAATCATTTTCCAACTCATCATATGATCCTATTGATCCTGCTGCTAGACCTCGGAACCAGGTTCTCACTTGTTGGTACAGGGGAAGACCCAAGGTTCAATGCTACAACAACGCACCAACAAATCCCTAACTACCGACCCTTTTGGCGACACCTGCAAAGCAGGTGAAGTCTCACCCGAGGTAGAGGCAGGGGTGGTTGCAAGACTCAGGTGTCTGCAACCTTAGCTGGGACACAAATCTGTGATTATAACACTTAATAACGCACTCAGCACCGTCATTTACTCAATATATAATTGTTAATCACTTCGCAGATAAAACAGGGCTTCGCAGCATTCACACTGATCTAATCTATTTAAGCACTTTAACATCTATAGTAGGTCAGATCTAGAAGATCAATCACTCAGCACATTCATATCGATCATATCTAACACTTTTATACATCATTAGCACTAAGCATAAGAAGATCTATCTAATCATCTTAAATCACTTAGCAAAAGAAGACATAAACACATCAAGACAAGCACAAAGCAAGACAACACAGTGTTTACGTGGTTCACCCCCACCCTGGGGCTATGTCCACCAACTCTTCTTCTTTATTGTCTTCATTCAATTGGTTACAAGCACAAAGCCATCAAAACCCTTACTCCGCACAGGACAGAATATTTGTGCAACTCGCTAGATCCTTCTTCCTTGCATTACATCACAAAGCCTTCCACTGCTTTCACTTAGCTCTGCAAGTCTCCTACAATCAGGCACAAATCCCTTACAATTATCACTAGCACTTAGCCTTAGCACTTAGCATATCATCACATAGATGTACTATTATCTTCTCTTCCACCACTTTCTTACTTTCTGTATGGCCTAGACGTCTATATATATTACAAAATAGGCCTAAACATGGGTAAACCCATGGGTCGACATCCCATTCCCGTTACATATTCCCATATCCCAAAAAGGGTCCAAAAGTGGGTTGAGATCCGTGATCTCTGCTTCGACTTGTGATCCTCCTTCGACAGGCTTTCAAAGTCCCAAAATATTTCAACATGACCAAGAAACTACCAAAACTTGGTCATGGGCCAACAGGCCCCCAACACTCACCTATGACTCGTCCCGAGTCACTCAGGTTTGAGAAGTTCTGCCTTGAACGCCTTGAGCTTGGCTCGAGCTGCTTCGACTTGCTGCTTTGTTGTGGCCTCTTGTTTGGGGAACTCCAGGATCACTATGTCGTTCACAGGCCCTTCTAAGCATTGCTCTGCTGCAGTGGCAACGTGTTCTAACTCTGCTTTTTGGCTTTCTACCTCTATAAACAATAGGCATGCCTTATCTTACACAGGTTGAAGTCATTGAGTGACTTCCATCACTTTTCTTTGAAGCATATGGATCTGTTGTTGTGTTTTGCGTTGTTCTTGAGATATCTTCATTCTGTCTACAGTTGACAGGGCCTTCAGCTGCACCTATAGTGCATCTACATGTTGCTTCGCTTCCTGGAGTTGTGACTCCAGTCTCTGTAATTTTAGGTTCTTAGTGAGGGTTTCATATGTCTGGGTGCTCTGGCTACTTAGTTTCTTGAACTCCAAGGAAAGAGCTTTTATTCTGTCAATTGTGCTGCGGGCTGCTGCTTCCCTGAGGTCTCTTACATCTTGAGGGGTCTCGGGCACAGTGCGGAGCTCCAAGTCTACTATGTGTTGTTGGAGTTGTTGGATTACTTTTTCAAGTTGTGCCAGCTACTGTGGAACTTGTTCTTCGACCTTTACTTCAACGAATATCACAGAACGAAGTCCTATGTTGACCCTTTCCTTAATGTTGAGTTGCTCAGTGAGTAATTGTTCCTTGCTTTGTTGTATATGTGCTTTTTCTTCATCCCATTTCGCTTGCAGAGCAAGATTTTCTTGTTCTGCAACACTGCGTTTCTCCTCAAGGTATTTTTGTACTTGTGCTAAAGTCTGGGTGGCTTGTGCTCTCTCTTCCTGAGCTCATTGAAGTCTAGCTTTGACTATATCATCGATGTGGTGTAGTTGAGCTAGCTCATTACCTAGTTCTGGTGTTCCTTCTGACAGAGGCGCAATGGAAACTACGCGGCTGAACTGTAATGCATGTTGTACTCCTTGGAGCTCATCCTTAATCTGACTGAACACCTCCTCCTTCTTAGCTTCTTGCTTATCTGCTATCACCAGTGAAGCATCGTTCAGTACTGCGACGATGAATTCAAAGTCGTCTGATGTGAGGGTAGTCTCAAATTTGGTCCTGGTTGCTTTCATTTTCTTCCGGGAGGAAGGTTTCGATGGGGAAACCTTCCTTTTCTTGGAGGCGTCTTCCTTGTCTCTATGCGGTATAACCTCACCTTTCTTCAGTTCAAATTTTGTGCCATCTATCTCTCCGCCATATCCTCCTTTCTCTACTGAGATGGAAGCGGTCTTCATGGATGTGTTGTCTAAATCGCGGGCCTCTTCGATCGTCTTTATCTTGCTAGGTATGGCTGCATCCGGCACAGTTTCTGGACTGTCAACATCGTACATCTCCACAGGGTCCACTGGAACAAGGAGGTCTGTTGACCAGTCCTTGGTAATCTCTTCCAAGTCATCCTCTGTCAACTTGTAGTATGACTGAAGATATTGGTTATTCTCATCAGTACGCACTGTGATATAGATGAAATGGTGGTCCACGCTGAATTTCATCAAGGGCCTGAACCTATGGAGAGTGTTTGGGGTTATACAAGGTGTGGAATATATGGCTACCTTAAACTAGTTGTAATATGTGTGGAAGACGGCATTCGACTGCCATTGCTTGTTCATGTCACTAGAGTACCATAGTGTATTGAACTTTGCGGCAAAAGGTTCAAATGGCTCGATATCCAGGAAGGTCTCACCTTCCGGCATCTCCCATGCGATGTGTAGTGTCCCCTTTTTCACTACCGAGGCTTTCAAACCTCTCTTAACCAAACTGTACTCAGACTTTTACATAACTCATACTGAAATTATATAACCACATGCATTCAAGCAAAATAATGCATTTAACTTAGAGTAAAACATATGAATTACTGCTATATTCAACAAGCATTTAGCCTTATCATATTAATTCATATACACAGCAGAAAACATGATACATAAACAGCTCAGTCATGCAGAACATGATCAAAGCATAATTCAGATACTTATCTTTATCAATGGTGGAATCCACCAACCAAATGCAGGCCTTCCACGAACCTCCCAGTGGTAGACTTCACTGCTACTCAACTCAACAGTGGGTCACCCCCGAGTTGGGACTGAGCTCCACCCCAGGGCAAGGAATCTAGACTCAGGCTGAGGTTATAAGGAATTAAGTCACACACAACCACCAGGAAGAATGCTCTCCTAGGAATCTCCCACGCTCACTGCCCACAGATCCTCATTCCCCACATGCCTATTCAACCCCAGGAGAGTGCACCTTCTCTGTCACCTGGACAGTCCTTCGGCTGCCAGTCTCCCTTACCTTGGGTTGCAGGAACAGACCCGACCAGAAGTCTCTGGGCTCTAAGGCAGCTACAGGGTTCCTTCCAAGAGCTCTCTTCTTCCTCTGCGCACTCTCTCACCTGGAGGGAGTCGCTCACAGCCCAACAAGCCTCATGCAGTCCAGTACTACGTGGTCACAACATCCCACGGGAAACAGACATGAGCTATCCAGCAGGTTTAACATTGGCGGATGGTCTCATGGATTGGCTCCACACATAGGCTGGGCACTCAGACAAAGGATGTTTCGGCCTTTCAGAATTCAACACAGATTATTTAATTTCCCGTTCCAGAACAGAGGAATACACCAGTTTCCTCAGAGCCAGATACATGCTTCCTCGAACTGGTTTGGCGATGGCAATTGGGTCTCACGGTCACGGCTTTGGGACAGAGAGGTACGAATTATTCAGAACAATCACAGGCTTTCTAGCTCTCAAGGACGCACTAGGTATTCTTTGCAGAGGTCAGGTTAATCGTACTGCTCAGAGCCTATACACGCTCAGGCAGTCGGGTGGAATGGAGAAGGATTCCCCCTCACGGATCATCTTGGCCATTTTATCTGCATGCACCAGGGCTGACACTTGTCACCCTTGGAACTACATGCGTTCCATCAACCTGCATCCCTTTTGCACGCTTTCCCTTTCCAAAACTTAGGATAAACAGAAATGCACATGTCTCTTTTTGAAATAATATTAAAATATTATTTCCCAGGCTTAAGCCCCCTAGGCTCAACACTTAGCCCCTTTCCCACCTTCCAGCCCCTAGTTCCTTGCCCACTCTGTGGATGCTCAGTCCCCCTTCACTCATTCATCGTGGTCGGTCTGCACTGGCAGTGTTTATATTTTATTAAATATTCTGCATACATACAAGTACATCAGCAGGCTCCTGGCCTTCAACACTTAGGCTCCCTGGCCTAACAAACACATAAGCCTTCCAGATTATACCAAACTTGGCTCACCAGCCTATAGAACACATTTACAATTCATTGCATATATCATGATCTGTAACAGGGCTCGGCCTTGGGGACACTACAATCCCCCTCCCTTATTTTTGCACTGTCCTCAGTGCAACTTACACTGCCTCTGTGTGTCCTTCAAAATTTTCAAAAAGATGCGGGTACTCTGCCCACATAACTTCTTCATGCTCCCATGTCGCATCCTCAGGACCGTACCAGGTCCACTGGACCTTTACAAGCCCTATAGCTCGATTCCGGAGCTGCTTGCTTTTCCTGTCCAATATGAGCACAGGATGCACTTGTAGGACACCTTCTGGTTCCACCTGAATCACAGTCCAATCGATAACATGATTAGGATCAGGTACATATTTCTTAAGCAGTGAAACATGAAACACATTATGTACATTCATAGATGCAGGTAATGCAAGCATGTATGCAACTGGCCCAATCCTTTCCAGGGTCTCAAATGGCCCGCAAAATCTTGCTGCCAACTTGGCACAACTTCCCAGCTTCAGGGAACTCCTGTTAGTTTTCACTTTCAGAAAAACATGGTCACCCACTTTGAATCTCTATGGGTTCTGTTACTATCAGTGTAACTTTTCTGCCTGTCCTAGGCAGCTTTCAGAATCTGTTTGATTTTTATCATTTGATCTTCCATCTCTTTGAGTAGTTCAGGTCCAACTATTGTTCTGTCAACTGGATTATCCCAGCTCACTGGAGTGTTGCACTTTCTTCCATAAAGTGCTTCGAATGGGCTCATCTTCAGAGATGTATGATACCCATTATTGTAGGCGAATTCTACCAAATGCAGGTAGTCTTCCCACCTTGATGGTTTATCCATCACATACATTCTCAGCATGTCTTCGATTACTCGGTTTACTCTCTCTATCTATCCATCAGACTCGGGATGATATGCTGTACTAAAGTTCAGATTTGTTCTGAATCCTTTGAACAGTCCTTTCCAGAAATTCGAAGTGAATTTCGGGTCCCTATCAGACACAATTGTCTTAGGAATTCCATGCAAGCGTGCAACTTCTTTTAAAAAGATATTAGCAACATCTGCTGCTCTGTGGGTGGTTTTTAGTGGAATAAAATGGGCAGCTTTAGTAAGCTTGTCCACCACCTCCATGATCGAATCATGATTCTTGCTTGTTCTGGGCAATCCTGTGATAAAATCCATTGTTACCACGTCCCATTTCCACTCAGGAATAGGTAAAGGCTGCAACAACCCTGCTGGGTGTCTGTGCTCAGCCTTGACCTTCTGGCATTCCATACATCTGGC
>JASDQU010107073.1:60760-109162 GCA_032191745.1 Picea mariana
GGAACCATTTGTTGGTACAGGGGCAGACCCAGGGTTCAATGCTACAACAACACACCAACAAAGCCCTAACTATCGTCCCTTTCAGCGACACCTGCAAAGCAGATGAATTCTCACCCGAGGTAGAGGCAAGGGTGGTTGCAAGACTCAGGTGTCTGCAACCTTAGTTGGGACACAGATCTCTGATTATAACACTTAATAACGCACTCAGCACCGTCAGTTCCTCAATATATAATTGTTAATCACTTCGCAGATAAAACAGGGCTTCGCAGCATTCACACTGATCTAATCTATTTAAGCACTTTAACATCTATAGTAGGTCATATCTAGTAGATCAAGCACTCAACACATTCATATGGATCAGATCTAACACGTTTATACATCATTAGCACTAAGCATAAGAAGATCTATCTAATCATCTTAAAGCACTTAGAAAAAGAAGACATAAACACATCAAGACAAGCACAAATCAAGACAACACATTGTTTACGTGGTTCACCCCCACCTTGGGGCTATGTACACCAACTCTTCTTCTTTATTGTCTTCAGTCAATTGGTTACAAGCACAAAGCCATGAAAACCCTTACTCCGCACAGGACAGAAGATCTGCGTAGCTTGCTAGATCCTTCTTCCTTGCCTTACAGCACAAACCCTTCCACCGCTTGCACTTAGCTCTGCAAGTCTACTACAGTCAGGCACAAAGCCCTTACAATTCTCACTAGCATTGAGCCTTAGCACTTAGCATATCATCACATAGATGTACTATTCTCTTCTCTTCCACCACTTTCTTACTTTCTATATGGCCTAGATGCCTATATATATTACAAAATAGGCCTAAACATGGGTAAACCCATGGGCCGACATCCCATTCCCGTTACATATTCCCATATCCCAAAAAGGGTCCAAAAGTAGGCTGAGATCCTGTGATCTCCGCTTCAACTTGCACTCCTCCTTCGACAGGCTGTCGAAGTCCCAAAATAGGTCAACATGACCAAGAAACTCCCAAAAATTGGTCAAGGGACAACATCACATGTCCTTCAAAGGTTTGAACTAGAAGTCTCGAATAAACATCCTCATGTTCAAGACCAAGAATGTTAGCAAATTGATAGAAGAAATTGATTTGTTTGGTTTCGGTTAAATCCCCTTCTCCTGTGAATTTCGGCAGGTTTTTCATGTAATTTTCGGGTAGATCATGGAGTGGAACTGGGAGGACCAAAGGAGCATACCTAGTAGCTAATTTTGTAAATATTCGAGGGAGTGGTACTTGACCACTTTCTCTTCCTCCTGCAGCACCGCCTACGACACCACCCCCAACCCCACCTCCTCCGGCCGCAACCATTAATAATTTAGAGGGTGAAACTTGGAGATTATGAGGAGGAATTTTAAAGGGGTGTTGTAAGCCTTCGATTGTGTTTGGGTAGGGAAAGATGGTTTCGGGAAACCAATCATCAAGGAACGGGAAACTTGAAAAAGAGGGACTTGGAAAAAGGGGACTGTTTTCTTTGGACTCACAGGGTGAATATACAGGAGAACCAACAGAATTCGAGTCAAGGTATTCAGTATACTCTTCGAAGTTCTGAGAGATTGGAAACTGAAATTTGGGAAGTGAAGAAGTGTCAATCGAGGCGGGAAGTGAAATAGATCTTTTACCTTTATTGGTGAAAGAAACAGTTGAAAAAGTCTCAGCTTTGAATTCGGGCAAAACCAACCCAGGTTCTAGGATTTCAATTATATCGATGGATGGTTCTCCGCAAAGGAGTGGGGCATTCGACCTTTCAAGTAGATTCTTAGTATTCGACTACGTGAATTTAGGTTGATAAATCTTACTTGTCGATGAAGCAGTTTGTTTAAGGTATCTTCTTGATTTCAAAATTTTTTCTAGGTCGGACACAGGCGAAGTTTGTTTATTCTCTGGATTCTTCCTGGTATTCTTTCGGTTAAAATCCAATTTATTAATCGTGGAGTTGCCAAGTGAAAGATGAAAGTAGCCTTATAAAGTATTCAATCTTTGTTCACTATCAAATAAAGAAATTACCAATGTCGTTCTTCCTAGGGAAAAATAACTTTGTTTCTTCGTTCCCCGACAATGGCGCCAAAAAGATGTTGTTCCTAAGTTTATACTTAAGGCTTCAAAGTATAATGTCAAGGCATCCAAAAATAAAGAGGGTTTTTTATAAATGAAAGAAAATCAGTTCTTTAGGAAAGAAGCTATGGTTGATTTCTGAGTTGTCTTTGTCTAGCTTCAAATCGTTCCTGGATGTTTATGTCATGTTCAATGGCTGCCCATGAACGTTCAAGTTCAACCCAGGTGGTGGATGTCTCTAGGATAGTATTAAACAAGGTTAACGCGATGATGGTTTGATCCGTGAGGTCGAGTGCTATATTAGGCTGTCTTGCAACAGGTACAATCATGGAGGAAAAGAAGGTTAAATGATCTGTTGTTTTAGATTTGTTGTTTCTGTTTTAGATTATATGAGAAAAGTTCCTAAATTTGAATTATTAATATAACAATTTCAAAGGTCATTTCCTGTATCTGAGTTAAATTGAAAATAATGAATGTGATGAAAGAAAACATAAAGTTGTTTAAACAACGTGAGGCATCAATCATGGAAGAATCTCACTTTGTAACAGAAGAAGAAATTAGACAAGAAACCTTTAATGAAGCATAAAGATATGGTGATCTAAATAATCCACAGGTCTTGTGTCTGCTAATAGCAAACATAGAGGAAAATATGTAAACAATCAGATGACTAAATAACATATAACCACAATAGATGTTTAACTAAGTTGTGGTTAAACATTCATCAAAGATATATAAGAAATGATGTTAAATATGAAAGAACAGAAGAACACATAACTCAAGATTGACGGAATATGGAGTCTATGGATTGCATTTGTCTCAATTCTTGTGAAGGAGAAATTTCTCTGCTACAATCGGCCAAAAAAAATCCTTCTCTTAGTCTTTTGACATTATATTTATACAAAAGGTCGCCAACCCTAGACGGTTGGCATTTTCCTAACTCCTAGGTGTTAACGGTTATAGAATACAAACTTGAACCGTTTCGCTTGGTTAAGTTTTATCTCTCTGTAATTCTGACAAAATGAGCATGCATATATTACTTCATTATTTCTTTGAAGTATTTCCTTCAATTGGTTCAAGACACTCGACGCACCTGCTTCTAAACCTTGCTAATCTTTGTGAAGGCTATGATACATCTTTTGCCTCAAACAGATACAACTTCCTCTAAATTTTTGGCAACCTGTCCTCAATCCTTTTATCCTCAAATTTTATTGATTGTAACTGTAGCTTTGGCTTCACCATCCATTTGTCCATTTGTGCAACATTGACCTGTATCAACTACGAAATTTCAATATGAGCTTCATTCAAGCTCTCTTTTATGTTCATTTGATGCCTTATAACATTGATGTGTCCTAGTAGTCCAGGACAATCACCTTTTCCAATGCCTAGTGATTTTTTATCCAGTGCATTGAAGGTCTCTTCACAATCTTCCTTAATTTCTTTGGCCATTTTCTTACCTTCAACTATATTGGCCTCCCATACCTTTAGCATGATATCACCCCTGATTTGTTCTGCGACAGACAACCTAGGAGTTACTGATACCTCTTCTTTAGCGAAAAATATGACTGCTTTTTGAAAAGTGGCCCGAGCTGCAGTAGCCTCTTTTTCTCTGAGAACAATTTTATCTAATGATTGTCCAATCTCCTGAAAATAATCTTAGGTGATTCCTACTTTAGAAAACAGACTTTGTAGTGTTGTTTCCAGTGCCTGGGCTTGAAACGTTGTTACATTTACAACCTGGCTTTCAGTAGAACTCAACTTAGATTGCAGTTGCCTTACTAATTCCTCTTGCTGGATGACTTTCCCTTGACTGGATTGCATCTTCTTATACATCTCATATAAACTATACTTGAGCAGTTGAATCTCCTGTTTGTCAACAGCTCTGGCCTGTTCCAGTCCTTTATTTATCTCATCTCTAATATTTTTCTCTGTATTTCTTATTTGACTTTGAAACTAAGCTATCATTTGATTCCTCTGCTTTAGCCTTGCTTTCAGATTGTCAACTGAGAATAACTTGGTCATTGTGAAAGCTCCCAAAGAGCCTGCTACCTTTGTGGCAAAGTCTTCCTCTTCTATATTTTGTCCATCCACAAGTATCATGTGTTTTTTGACCAATGTACCTTCTTCCAGGTGCATTTCTTGTTTCACTACAGATTTTCTCTTTTTACTGAAAAAGAAGTTAGAGGAAGGTATTTCTTCAATAGAGATTGGGGTAAGGTCACTTACGTACATAGCTACGAGATGGGGAGTCCCAAAACTTGACTTTAAAGGAGTCAATGCTATAATAGGATTGCCCAACTTTGTGAATTGTGTTCCTTCTGTTGTTTTGGGGGTATCGGCAGGAATAGTTGACGATAAAGGAGAAGCCATTTGATTTGGTTTTAAAGGTGTCTCAGACTTAGAATCTGTTCCAGACAATGGATGTTCTGTTTGTGAAGTTTCTGATCTTTGTGAAGACACTTCAGGATTCTTTGGGTTTTCCTCTGTAGTCCTTTTATCCAAAGACTTTGGTTCAAAACCTGGAGGTATACTTTCTTGTTCTGAAGGAGGGATTATCGATTCTCCCTAAAGTATCTTGGGCAACCCACTTCTTCTGTTCTTTTGGAAAGAAATAAAGTTGGCCTGTAGGTTAGGGGGTAACTCTTGGACTCTGTCTTGTATCTCCTCATAAGCTTTGTTTCCTTTAAATATGTCATCACAGGGGGAGTCTTCATGCTCATATATGTTCATATTGCAATGAGATAAATGATTTCCCACAATTTGATATGGATCATTCTTTCTGAGTTCAAGATCTACCAGTTTAACGTCCTCTAATGCTGCAACTTCTACCTTGGAATGACCAAAATTTAGTAGTGAAAACCTCACGATCTGTATAGGAAAAGTTTGCTAGAATTTCTTTTGAATTGCTTTTAACTCTTTGTCGATGCCTCCTGTTATTATTTGGTAAGTCACTTCTCTACACACCAGTCTATCAGGGAGAAATTTTGGGAGAGCATGAGGGGGAATCAAACATCCGAAGACTCTGATATAAGAGAAATTCTCTTCAATAAACCAATCTGCAATTGTTTTGAGGTTTCCCATGATTTTCTCTGAAATCCGAGGGGGGGGGGGTAACCATACAATATTTGGTGCACAGGAATCACTACATAGTGACAGATTTCATAAAAGAAATCTTTTACTTTTTCTTCCCATAGTTKAGAGTGATAGAAATGGATGGGTTCTGCACAGGTTGGGTTCCAGCTCCAATTCATCAATGGAAAAGGGGTCATATAACAGATAACATCCATGACATATGCAGACATATAAAAAGATGCAAGTTGGCCTTTTGAATTTTCCATTTGGTACTCAACAATATCCTTGGTTAGGTTATCTGATAGAATCTTATCCCAATTGAAGGTAAAACCCTCGGTTACCTCATGTATAATTGGCACCCATTCCACCGRGAAATGGGTAGGGATTTTCCTCCCAAAYAGTATACATAAAATCATTTCTATATAGACCATATATTCATTTAACGGTGTTGTGCCATAAACACCATGGGTATCAGCTCTAAATTTCACTGGAATTCCCCACGATGCTTTGATTATATATGGATAGGTTTGTTCAAATTTTGTACACTCCTTTCGTTGAAACTCTTCTACAAATTYGGCATTATAAATATATTTAGAAATAGGRGATAGCTTGTACATTACTTGAATGTGTCCTGGCTTGAAAGAGTCGACGAAGGCTTTTTAATGGTTCATGATGCTCCTGGTCTGCACATCAATGTTCATCAGAGCCCAGTTTATCATGTCATTGTATGGCATGAGCTTCGAGCGTGTAGTTATTTTATGAACCTCGGCCTCTGCTATAACTCTGAGTTTAGTTCCAGTTTTATCAGTCTTTTTGTCTCCAAAATCATCTGGGCAATTCCTGACCTTGTGTTCCAAGATTTCAAAAATCTGCATCCATGACCTGACCAAGTCTACAGCGTGTGGTGTGGTATTAGACAGAATGTCTGAGTTCGGATTTGAGCCTTCACCATCCTCATCACTCTTATTCAGCGTTTTCCTAGGTGCCATGATGCTTGTGATAAAAGTTGATACCTGTTACATAGAAAAAGGCATAAACTTTCTCGAATACCACTTGTTGATTTGCTGAAAGTGAGAATGAAATTTGAAATAGAGACCTTTATTCGCCTCCAGCCTGCCTTAATTAGAATGTGCTTCTACGGGCGATGAATTTATTTGCCTTAATGAAGAGAGTACAACTAGAGATACGCGTCTTACACTTTAAAATATTCGATTAATCCATAATAAATGTGGCCAAATATCGGTGATTCGAGACCGGGAGTTTGGGTGTAATATCGTTTAAGAATCCCAAAAAGCAAAAATGTGAAAAGCCATTTTATATCGTTAACCTTTATTTTGATGTTAAATTAATCTCACTTAAGCACTTAATACTTTCGGGACTCCATGTTTCGGGGTTTTTGTAGAGTGATGAGTGATAATTCTCTGATTTCCCGAAATGTGACTGATTAACAATATATTAAGTATGTTTAAACTTTAATTAATTGCGATTAAAAAGGATTTCGTGAATTACACATCGAGATTTTGAAATGTCATTTGAATTGATATTCCCGAAAACGAAAATACGATAAGCTTAAATTACCATTAAAAAATTTTAATTATTCTTATTAACTTGGTTTAACTTCTTTTAAATTTACTTTTCGTGACTTCGGTATCGGGACTTTGGGGTTGTCGTTAAGTATCAAACTGTGTAAATAGCAGAGCCCCGAAACCCGAAACTCTTGAAAAGTTTTAATGTTTTGACTTTTTTTAAAACCAAGGGCAGCTCCATAATATACTAAAACATTTAAACCGTTGGATTGATCGGATGACATTATTTAGACGATGATTATCCAATTGCATTTTTTGAGCTTTTTTTTTTATTTAAATGAAAAACGAAATTTTATTTTAGGCTAAGGTTTTAGGAAAATATAAAGTATGTTTCAACAGCCCCCTTGGGGGTTTTGGTTACCCTGGTTCTGGTTTCCCCCATCAGGTTGGTTTTGTAGGGGTTTATTTCCCCCTGGTCCTGGATTATTATTGTTCCAGCTTTTTCCTTTCTTTTTGGAATTATTCGGCTGATGGGCCAGATTTGTCGTATTCAGTTGTTCAAAATTTTGAAATTGTTGAATGGGAGGGGGTTGAACAAAGTTAACCCCAGCGTGTGGTTGTCCTTGTTGAGTAGAAATTGGTTGTGGAGGAGCAATTGGTTGTGGAGGACCAAGAAATGGAAAATACAGATTATTTTGTGGCAATGATCTGTAGGGTGCATAAGAAGCCATAGCGATTTCACTAGTGCCCAGGTTATAAGATGAGGTAGAGGGGGTACCAGAACTTGGTTTAACGGTTGGGTGCATCATGGGTGTTAGCACAGATCCACTCATGGGTGGAGGGAGGACAGCAGGGTATGGTTGTTGATAAGGGGGGGGAGGGTAATAGGGGGGTCCTCCATACATTGGTGGATATTGGGGTGTACCATACATAGGTGGTGTTTGGATGTGCGAATTGTGGTGTGTAGTGGTACCAATCAATCCATTCGTCGAATGAGACATCCCAGGTTTGTCCTGGTCAAAGGCTACGGGTCTCAGGGCGTCAGGTAGTACTATGTATAAGTATCTTGACTGTGCATAAATGAGGTCGTATTGTTGAGCCTTGCTGATGGCTTCCTCTTCAGTTTGGGGAAGGTGGAGGCCACATATTTGGCAAGGATAGAGACAAGTGATCGGAGAAACCAATGAGGCATTGTTCTTTGGTGGTTTCTACTTTGCATAAACTACGTCGTCGACACCATTCGTGAATGTGGTCGGCGATGTGTGTGGCTGAGGATTGTTTACACTCAGAGAGAAGTTCTAGACCATTGTCATGATGAACTGGTAATTGAAAGAAGGTCAAAAATGTTTTGTCCAATGATTCAAAAGTCACATGGGATCCTGATTTTTTGTCCACGTACCACTTGGCTGATGGAACTGTAAGTGTGCATTGAAATACCCTTAAATGGACGGAGTCGTCCATGATGTTTTTTTAAGAGCACCATAAGTGGAAGGTCGTGATATGGTTGGTGGGATCTTCTCCCGCCTTTCCTTCAAACTTGGGAATGTCTAGAGGTAGTTTGGTAGATATAGCGAGCCATGTGGGGTCATGCAATATAGGGTCATTCGTGAAATTACTCAAATCAGGTATGTTAAGGGAGGAAAAATATGGCATGTGGAGTGGCAGTGGAGGATTAGTTCCATCCATGGTGTGAGCAGGTTGTGTTCTTGACCCTTGATGGGGGTTTGGTGGGGTTGTACTTCTCCCTTGAGAAGGAGTTTGACCCCCGCCTCCTCGTGAAGGAGAGATGGTGGATGGTTGGTTTTGGGAATTGGACCCAAGTAAAGTGGAACCAAGCAAAGTTGATCCCAAAATGGTAGCACTCATAGGGGTGTGAGATGGTTGAGTCGGTGAGTTGGCGAGACTAGGAACTCCTCCTATGAGAGGAGGGAGATTTTTCAAGCATCTGGAATGACGGGGATTCTGTGGNCATAGGGGTGTGAGATGGTTGAGTCGGTGAGTTGCCGAGACTAGGAACTCCTCCTATGAGAGGAGGGAGATTTTTCAAGCATCTGGAATGACGGGGATTCTGTGGGTCCCATATGATGTGAGACTAGCAAAGTGGATGTGTGAAAATGGTGATGAGAGAAATAAATGAACAAGAGACTTGTTTAATTTGGACTTTCACAATATATCTCACAATCGCATGTAATCACAAGAGCATCATACATATATCAATTGGAAAGAATCATACATGTGGGTAGGTGGATTTTTTCTGCGTGGGAGAACAAAGAAAACAAATGCTCGTGTCCTAAAAAAAGACGTAACGTCCTTCCTCTCAAATAGCACTGGACCTTCCAATAGCACTCAACAATGGGGTCTTGAAGCTATCCGAAAAGGAACTAGTGAAGTATGAAACAATAAGTTATAATGAGGGGTAGAGGGTGCATATCCCGAAAGAGCTAGCGATATTTCCAAATAGCCACACAAAATCTGATCAAGGTGCAATTGCAGCCCACAATTGCCACCTAGATAGATATCCTAAAATTTGGCCACTAGGTACCTTGGTCAAAGTGCGACATTTAGATTTTGAGCCTCATAAATGGGTCACGGGTTGGATCCCTTCCAAGAGGTGGGTGCCTCAAGGGGGGACACATAGAACAACCGGACCTCGGCCTTCGACACTTCACGGGTATCTCCCTGCCTTATGGTGTTAGGAACACTTGACTTGGAGGATTTTAAATTTCCCTATTTGTCAACTTCTAATGTTTGAAGATGTGAGAACCAGATAACGGGGGGTTATTTCGATGCCTACCCCCCAGATCCTACCTAGACTAAAAAAAATCTTTTGGAACCTCCTATGGAGGAAAACTTAGTGAGTTTTTAGAAAAAAATTAGATGTGGTTGGTTGAGAGATTGGGGGTGTGAACCAATCTCGTTTGAATTAAGTGGGTGTGGATAATTTCTTCAAGAAATAGTGGGATGTTTCGGAATCCCTTTGGAGGAGACCTATTTCAACCTCCACAATTTGATATGAAATTATGTGAGTGAAGAGTGACTTTGTGTGTGAGCAAGTGATAAAATGTGTCAAATTTTAATAAGTTAGGTGTCACCTTGCAACATGTGGACTTCCTATGGTCCTTACAACTCTTGATTACCTATCTTACTAGATGCCATTGGTACAACCTTGCAAAATTTTAAAGTCCCTAAAGAACTAGCATGTGGACATATGGGTCCTTACCAATCCTTTAAACTCCCTAATGTGATTTAATCTAAGAAAGCTTAAAAAAAATATCCTAGATTGCAAACATGTGGGCATGTATGGGCCCGTTACTAAAATCTTTTAAACTCCCATAGTGATGTAAACTAAGAAAGTAGCTTTAAAAAACTATCATATCTTTGCAACATGTGGGCATGTATGGGCCCTTACAAATTTAAAATGTTTTGAAAATAAACTAAGAGGATTCCTAGGGGGGCTTTGCCCTCTCCTAAAGATTTTAGGAGAGATAAAATCTTCCCTCAATCGCTTTTCTGATTCTCAAGATCACTCTATGGTGAGAGAGAAGAGCATACTCAATGATTGAAGTTTGATTTCCGGTCCCAATGCAAGTTTTTTTATATGTGATAGTAAAAGGATCTCAACTTAACTTTTACAATCAAAACAAGCCATCCATGTGGCGAATCAAAGAAAAAGAGGATAAATATGGTTCTTTTTAACCCCCTAAGTGCCTATGTATTGACTAACCCTTCATGTGGAGCAGGCATCTAAGTGTGGTGCATTTACAAATTGCATAAAAGAAAGATTTTGAAGGCTAGGGGCCTTCAAAAATCACAAAAAAATCTTACAATTTCAAGACTCTGGACAGATGCGTGGATTACAGTTCAGACATAGGCGCAGTGGGCGCAGAATGCGCAGCAAACAGAAAACCTTTGGGCGCATTGTGCGCAGAATGCGCAGAGAACAGAAATGTTGTGGGCACACAATGCTTTGAATGCGTGTATGTGGGATGAAATACCCATGCACATTCTGATACGTGTCGGGGGGGATTTTAAGTGGAATTATCCTCTTCTAGCTCCAAACTCGGCTCTTTGTAGGCAAGGCTAGGCCGGTTATGATCCCTACAAGCAAATGGGTCAAAAAGAAGTGCTCAAACAACCCAAATAGGGAGGAAATCGATACCTTATCTCCATTATGGTCTCCAATATGTTGTGTCCCTTTCATCACTTGAATGAGCAAAAGAGGGGCACTTGCAAGTCTAGTTGGGTCTGCTAGACAGGATAGGGATTAGTGTATGAATCAAATAATTCAATCGCAGGAGATAAACAAACAACTAAGGAAATAAAACTAAATGCATGAGGGAATTAGAACCAAAACTGATCAAACAAATGACCAATAATCATGCCACCAATGGAGAAGTATATTAGTCGGAAAACACTGTAGATAAAGGGGGACTTATGGATCCCCTCTTCCTCCTTCGAAGGGATCTTGAGTCCCCTATGTGAGAGCTCTTCTTACAAATGGTAAAATAGAAATCAAATGGTGAAGAAATCCAAGTTTATTCCCTCAAGAGGTGAGGTGAATAGCTTATTGAGATGATGCTAGTATGCTCCAAGAATAAAAGAGGTTTCTTGTAGGAGAATAGAGGCAGCATAACAATACAATGAGATTCTTGAATTCTTAGTGCACCCATGGCATCCTTTTATATATTTCCTTTGAGGTAATATCCAACCGGTCTTTAGTGTGAACAAGGGTCCCTTTAGGGCACCCTTAGGTCTTTGACCATCCCCCCACTTGGATTCAGCTCGGATTTGAGGGTCAAATCAAGTTGTGAGTTGGTCAAGAAGTGGGTGGGCGGCGACAAGAACCATAAATGTGTCGTTCACAGGTGTGCGTGGATTTTCTCATACACAGTCACACATATGGCGCATTGTGTGCTCTATGGGCTTCTTTGGCCCATGCACTGTGTGCACGCTTCCTTTAGTGTTTTAGCGCATGTCAATTTTTTGACTAGTTGTATAGTTTTTGCCTCTTGGAAATGCTTTCTTGGTGCTGCAAGTGAGCTAATAGGTGTTTGGAGATGATGTATTCCTGTAACCATTTTCATGCGATGTTGCGAACGAAATTTCAGTGATAACAACAAGGTTGACACCTAAGAGTCTTCCAGGTTGGACAATAATGATGTGAAAAATCAATATTAAGACTATTTTGAAATATGACATTTGATAGCATAGAGAGGACCAATTTATTTCCAATATTTATGCTTTGCCTTTCAAAATCATTAAGAGGGTCATCATTGTTTTCCTCGTGTAGCCTATACTCTATATCTATTCCAAGTATAAGCCCAAGTCCATATGTGATTTACCTCCTTTGATCCATTACTTAAAAATGTGAATAATGCTCTTTTAAAACATGTGACTTGTTTTGCAAATGATAAAAATATTATATAGTATGAACATACCCTGCAGTCAGAAAGTTACCCATATCATTTACCTATTTCCTCATTGATTTTATACCTTGCATCTCGGCTACCATTTTTTAAAGGCTCTCATACTTCACTCTAATTATACTTTACAGATTGTGACTTCCACTTGAAGACCACCTTATTATTATTATTTACGTCCTAGTTGTTCTAAGTCTATTCCAAGCAAGGCTTACCCATTTTCAAAGTTTTTACTCCAAGGTTTACTTTGCAGCATACTCCTGTAGACGCCAAAATTTATTGATTGACGTCATTTAGTTCATTCCTCAAAAGTTGTGAATTATAACCTATTCTACAAGGAATTAGGTTGCAACTCAATGGCACAAAATAACCTTAGAATTGACATACCATTACATTTTCATATATTCCATCTATTACTCCATTTATTCCATCCCCATTCCAAGTACTCCATGATCCATTATGGTATGGTAACATGAGCTATAGGTATCATTAGAATTGAAGGATAATCTTGCCATTGTCCCAACACCAGTTTAAATAAGACTTAACCATTCAAGACTTCTTGTCTAAAATGTTGATTATCCCTTCTTTCTAGGGAATATCCCTTAAAACTACAAGTCAAGTTCATTTGGAATATCATAATGTGTTGTCTCATGGTTCAAAATAAAGGGATTATGATCCTGGGATTTCATCCAAATCATAGGTAATAAAATAATGATAACCCTATGGCCACAAGGATCGTGCCACGGCTCAGTTATATCATTTGACCTTTTTTTTAACTTTGCTTCTAGCATGTGGTTAATGCCAACTAAAATACCAATTGTATTTCTACTTCTCTTTGGAATAATTAGATTTTTTGTAGGATAGCATAGTTACTATTGACTTGCTTATCATTTATTAAAAGAGATACTAATAATATAATGAAGGGACACAACAAGTCTGTCTTGTTTCTGAAAACAACTAGGGAAATCTTAACTAGCACTGGGGAAGTAATGAAGATGAAGGCGAAAAAGTTTCCAAAGTTTCAATTGATGTCTCATAAAACCCCATCAAGGAGAGTGCAATAATTTTTAAAGGAGGTATGTGATACATTCTTCAACTCGTGAAATTTTGAAACCTCCCATATCTTTGAACTACAATTCTCATAACTTTAAGCATGCACATAATTTTGTGTAGGCCATACCACAAAACCTAGGAATTGACTATTTGTAATTTTTGGCATGGGGATTCATTACATCAAAAAATATATTCCTATAAAACCATCTCACATACCTAGGTCATTATTTCAAAGAAATAGCTTGATTATCGAATTCTTTTGGCAATGACCTAACCCGGAACAGAGTTGGGACAATCCACTTTTGAAATACCAAATGGATAGATATTTCAAACCTATTTCTAGAGCATATTATCCTATGAATCTAGTTTACAACCCAACTGGAATCATGTCATTTCGATATCAGAAAAAAACGTTATGCCTTAAATATTAATTGTCTATCCTAACATTAGTTATAACATTAGTCTTAAAATCTAATAGTTTTTCTTTAGTGAAAATTGAGGTATTCCTCAATTCCTTGATGAGGTTGTCTTCTTCATTGTTAACTGGTGTTTGCATCAGATCCTACATTTCATTCTGATTAGAAATATTTTTCTCTATATTGTGTTCTCCATTCTGATAGGAATCCTCTTCATTAGAGTCTTTTTCCTTATTATGGCAGGAATCCTCTTTATCTGAGTCTTGTTCCTCACTTTGATCGGATTTATCTTCTACTTGTGTTTCATTCTGATAACAATTTTCTAGTTGGAACCATAATTCTTTAGTAGATTTGTAGTGTCTCATATTTTCTTTTACTCGGTTTGACAATCCATCCTGGATTGCTTTTAAGGCTATTGTATTGTTTCTCCTTGCCTCCTTTGAAGTTTTATTTTTGCTCTTTGAAGTAGTTAAGTGTCAGGGCTTACTTAATACCAAATCCCAAACTCCAGATCATCTTGACTTCAGATATCTTTTCATATTTTCCCTCCATGATAAATAATTTGTTCCATCAAATAAGGGAGCTTCATTTGTGGAAATAACAGTTTGTCCACCCATTTCTTCTCAATCTACCTTCAGTGTTTAAAATGTGTTGAAAGCACCTACTCTGATACAAATTGTTGAAATGGATACTTGACACTGAGAGGGGGGGGTGAATCAGTGTCACAAAACTTTGGACAATTTTCCACTTTTCATAAATTAACTGAACAACAAATATTTATTTCATTTTTTCAATCAATATATAAAATAATAAATACTTTATTTATATATTTAACTTGGCTGAATACATAATATCAATCTTTGAATATCATCTTCAAACAATTATGAGAGACCCAGCTCTTTGTTACAAGACCCAGCTTGTAGGTCTCGAATCCAACTGAGAAATGAGGAATCCAATCCTCATAACAAGTCCCATCTTATTGATCTCAGATCCAACTGATATGTGAGGAATCCAATCCTCATACGAGACCCAGCTTGTAAACAGGCACCAACCTGATAGAATGAACCTTCATTCAATCCATTATATATAAATATATATACTTCAACAAATTCAACTACTCTTCTTCTCACCATTCTTTCTTGTTTATAAAGTCTTCCAACTGGTGTGAACTTGAATCATTATGTATTTTGATATTTGAACCATTGTACCTTTTCATTTAAATGATAATATTAATCTTTAATATAATATCATTTTTCCTTTTATCCTTTATTCATAATACTCATGAATTAAATATCTTTTAATCATGACTGTGTGTCGGTTCTTTTGTCTTCGTGAGTTTATCACAGACATGGATCGACTTATTGTATCGTACGCATGCTTTTGTTTTGTTCTAAGTTCACCAATAGATCATATTAATTTGATATTTTGTCAATTCTCTGTATTTTTCTAGTGTTAACTCTCTGTCGAATTAAATCTATATGAGGCGCTTCCTTAAAACCATTTAGATATGACCATATGCACAAAACCATGGGTTCATTGATTTAAGCAATGTCTCTTCTTTTACCCTTATTTCTCTATTCCATTGATTCAAGATCTACGGTCACGTTTTAATATAACGATGATATGGACGACTGTCGTTACTTCAGGACTTCATCCTTTGTGACTTCCAACCTCTATACAAATCTCTCGGATAAAAGCCATGTGTCCATAATCTTCAACGATTGATAATGCTCCCAAATTAGATCAACGGTTAGCATTAACTTCGGCCTTAGGCACTTCAGGTGATTGTTGGTGGTGAAACTCCCAAAGTACAAAATCTCGGAGTGACGTAACTTGTTGACGTGGCACTAACTGAATGGCTGCCACATGTCACTTATATTCGTGACTCACGCATACCTAAAATTCCAACTGCACTTTGACACTTGTCTTCATATGATTATGCCATGTGTCCTTGTTGACGTAGATCTCCTCATGTGGTACATGTTCTTCTCCTGGATCTAACAATTGTTCTAACTCCTGAAATGTATCTCAGATCTACGGCTGAGAGCGACTTCAAAACTTCGGCCTTCGAGTGAACTCATATGTTCTGAATCCTTTTTCGTCGAAGTGGTCAATGCCAAAGTTGACCATTATTTTGATCCAATGGTCGAGATATTTTCTGAAGTGTTTCCTTAGATCAGACGGCTTGTGTTTACTTCGGGACACTTTGTGGCTTACCCTGTCCTTCCACTAAACTTAATCCAATGGTCGAGATGCTTTCTGAAGTGTTCCTCAAATCGGACGACTCGTGTTCACTTCGGGACTTCGGCCTTTCTTACTTCTCCATTTACCCGAAGTGAGTTTACCCGAAGTGTAACCTCCTCACAAATTTTAACCCGAAATGAATGTTGTTTATTGATCGTGATATTATATCAATGGCTCGATCTGTCTACGATGCTTCTTTTCCTTGGTTTAAATCCAACTGCTCTTATTTTTCCAAAAAAGTTACCTACGATCGGATGGCTCACGTTTACTTCGGAACTTCGACTTCGACTAAAATTTCTCCATGCACATTTCCTTCGGTCGATTTTACCCGAAGTGGTCAATGTCGGACTGACCATGCATATGTCACTTCCTTGATCTATGGTCCATGACTTACTATGTCCTTCCACTCAACTTGATCCAACGGTCGATGTGGATTGTGGAACCATAAATTGCGCGTGGTTTATTCCATCACCCAAACTCTGTAATTGAAGTTGTGCGATTGTTGGTGGATCAACCACAGTCGTCGATCTTTGAATTGATGAGATCTGACGATCTAGACTGATTGCAGGATTGGAAATAACACATTGTTTAATTCTCCCTTTGTGCTCTGCAATCAATCCCTGCCCTTGATATGGCATTTGCGTATCCAACGATCATGACTTAATCGCATCGTTGACTAGTCCTCCAACGGTCCTTCTATTGTAATCTGATGGTCTAGACTAATTGTGGGATTGGAATTAACGCGTTGTTTAATTATCCCTTCGTGCTCTACAATCAATCCATGCCCTTAATATGGTGCTTGTGTATCCAACGGTCACAACTTGATCCGATCATGTTTCTGCAATGCGCTTTCCCTTCTGAGCTTCATATGCGTCATTTCTTCTAAGCTTCTAATCTTCAGTCGCTAACCCTCCTAAACTCTTAATTTGTTAGTCCTTTTGTACATGGATTTTCTTCTCTTTGTTCATACCAACTCATCCTTATAACTTAATGACATCGGTTGTTGACATCAATGACAATATGTCCAACAATCTCTCGCTTTTTCATTGAGGGAAACACTCTAACTTCATACACAAACTCCCCCTGTGATGATGCTTTTCTCTATGAAGTTACTCTCCCCCTTTGAAATCAATGGAAAAGGGTTTCTCCCCTTATGATCAACTTCTTTCTGTCTACATATTGTTGACCAAAATATGAAGTTGGGTAACTCCCCATGGAAACATGTTCTTCCTACCATAATTGAATGACTCCCCCTGTCAATATGCTCTCTCTGCCTCTGACTACTCTCCCCCTTTGTTTCTGAAAGGGTATATCTTCCTGACAAGGTCTCTTCTCCTGTTAATTTTAAAAGCTCTTGGCATAATCCTTTGATTTTGTAGAACCCAATTTAAACTTCTTTTTGTATTTTCTTTCTTTGGCTAACAAATTATGACTTCATTAGAATTTGATATTGTCCCATATTCTTCTATAAGCACTTCCTTTTCTTGGGCTTGAATTATTTCATATTGAATTTCACATTCTTTATTAGGACCTTCACCCATCATGTTCTTATTATTAATTTCTTCATTTTCAGATGTAATATCATCTTTCTTGCTTTCTCCTTCAGATTTTCTTCTCCATGTCTTTTTATGAGATATTCTGCTTTTTGGATCGCCTCTTTCTATTTGTGTTTTTGGAGATTTGTCATCTCCTTTCTTCTTCCAACTTTTATTAGGTTTTGTCACTGAATTGAATGACTTATTCAAATATTTACTTTGTGTATTCTTGCAGTTTTGGGATTTGTGCCCAAACCTATCACAGTTGTAACATCTCATTGTATGACAAAATTTTGTTGTGTTCCCAACAAACTTGCATCTCCAACATCTAATTGAGTTTTTGGATTTTCTTGTATATCCTTTCTCTAGTTTCTTGCAGTCCATTGCTTTATGGCCAAAGCTATGACAAGAAAAGCAATAGCCATTGAAGATGTTTTCATTCTTGATTTTATTTTGGCTTGAAAGATCTGTCATTTGATTTTCTTCTTCCTTTTTACTTCTATAGCTTCCTTCCTTAACAAAGTTCATGACTTGTAATTCCTTTGTACTTGCACCTTTTCCTTTTAACAAGGATGATCCTTTCTCATGTTTGTAAATGGTGCTCCATTTGTTATTGTCTTCTTTCTTATTGTATCCAAGACCAGTTTTGTCATCAATTGATATTTGGTTCTTCCAAATCTTATCTAGGATAGCTGAGCTATTCTGGAAATTAACAATCTTATTTGTCTTTTCATTCATCTGTTTGAGATTGACTATTTCTAACTTTAATATTTGACATAATTCTTCCTTTTTAGTCAACTGAATCTTCAGGGCTTCTTCCACTTCTTTAGCATGTTCAAGATGAGTCTTTAGATTGATGAATATTCATTCTGTCTCATCCAAGACTTCTTTGCATTTAATAGTTTTTTCATATGTCTTCAATTCTTCCATATCTTTTGTTAGATCAAAAACTTTAGTTTTCAATATTTTGATTTCTTCCTCGTATTCTAGTTGAATCCTTTTGAGGTTGATGGCTTCTAATTCAAACATTTGGCATGATTCTTCCTTTTTAGTTATTTGGGTCTTTTGGGCTTCTTCCTTTTTCTTAGCTTCTTCAATTTGAGTCATTAGATCTGCATTAGTACTTTCATTTATCTTTTTGAAATTGATGATTTCCAATTCCAATGTGTGGTAAGAATTTTCTTTCCCTATTAACTGGATCTTTAGGTCTTCTTCACTTTCTTTAATTTCCTCAAGTTGAGTGTTTAGACTGTTAACTAATTATTCTGATTCTTTTAGTACTTATTTTCTTTTACTGTCATGTTTCTTTAATTCTTCCATCTCTTTTGTTAGATTAATAACTTTGGTTTTCAAACTTTTGATCTCTTCTTCTTTGTTTTCTAGCTTAAACTTTTGTTCATGCTCTTCATGGTTAGATTGATCTAACTGCTGTAGTAGCATCATATCTTTCTGTTGGATTTTCTCCAACTCTTCTAGAGTGCACATAGTTGTGTACTCAATATGATCAAAAACATCCTTAGTAACTTCAATATATAGACCATTTCCTCGTTCCATACTAATCACTTCAAATGTAGTTATAACATTAGTCTTAAAATCTAATAGTTTTTCTTTAGTGAATACTGAGGTATTACTCAATTCCTTGATGAGGTTGTCTTCTTCATTGTTAACTGGG
Source organism: Picea mariana (assembly GCA_032191745.1). Taxonomy (NCBI): domain Eukaryota; kingdom Viridiplantae; phylum Streptophyta; class Pinopsida; order Pinales; family Pinaceae; genus Picea; species Picea mariana. Next base: position 79,775 of record JASDQU010107073.1, read on the forward strand.
GTTTGCATCAGATCATTCATTTCATTCTGATTAGAAATCTTTTTCTCTGTATTGTGTTCTTCATTCTGATAGGAATCCTCTTCATTAGAGTCTTTTTCCTTATTCTGACAGGAATCCTCTTTATCTGAGTCTTGTTCCTCACTTTGATCGGATTTCTCTTCTACTTGTGTTTCATTCTAATAACAATTTTCTAGTTGGAGCCATAATTCTTTAGCAAATTTGTAGTGTCTCATCTTTTCTTTGACTTTGTTTGACAATCCATCCTGAATTGTTTTTAAGGCTATTGTGTTGTTTCTCCTTGCCTCCTTTGTAGTTTTGGTTTTTCTCTTTGAAGTAGTTAAGTGCTAGGGCTTACTTAATACCAAATCCCAAACTCCATATCCTCTTGACTTCAGATATCTTTTCATATTTTCCCTCCGTGATAAATATTTTGTTCCATCAAATAAGGGAGCTTCATTTGTGGAAATAACAATTTGTCCACCCATTTCTTTTGAATCTACCTTTAGTGTTTAAACTGTGCTGAAAGCACCTTCTCTTATACCAATTTTTGAAATGGATACTTGACACTGAGAGGGGGGGGTGAATTAGTGCCACAAAACTTTGGACAATTTTCCACTTTTCATAAATTAACTGAACAACAAATATTTATTTCAATTTCTCAATCAATATATAAAAGAACAAATACTTTATTTATATATTTAACTTGAACGAATACATAAGATCAATCTTTGAATATCATCTTCAAACAATTATGAGAGACCCAGCTCTCTGTTACAAGACCCGGCTTGTAGTTCTTTGATCCAACTAAGAAATGAGGAATCCAATCCTCATAAAAAGTCTCAGCTTGTTGATTTCAGGTCCAACTGAGATGTGAGGAATCAAATCCTCATACAAGACCCAACTTGTAAACAGGCACCAACCTGATAGAATGAACCTTCATTCAATCCATTATATATAAATATATATACTTCAACAAATTCAACTACTCTTCTTCTCATCCTTTCTTGTTTATAAAGTCTTCCAACTTGTGTGAACTTGAATCATTTTATCTTTTGATATTTGAATCATTGTACCTTTTCATTTAAATGATAATATTAATATTTAATATAATATCATTTTTCCTTTTATCCTTTATTCATAATGCTCATGAATTAACTCTCTTTTAATCATGATTGTGTGTCGGTTCTTTTGTCTTCATGAGTTGATCACAGACATGGATCGACTCATTATACCGTACTCATGTTTATGTTGTGTCCTCAGTTCACCAACATATCATATTTGATCTTTTATAAATTCTCTGTATTGTTCTAGTGTTAACTCTTTGTCGAATTAAATATGTATGAGGCACTTCCTTCAAACAATTTACATATGACCATATGCACAAAACCACGGGCTCATTTATTTAAGCATTGCCCCTTCTTTTACCCTTATTTCTCTATTCCATACGACCACAAGTGGTGGCCAGGCGATGGGATAAATAAGTGCTTGATCACTTGTCAAGATATACGGTCACGTTTTAATCGAACGATAAGATGGATGACTGTCGTTACTTCGGGACTTCGTCCTTTGTGACTTCCAGCCTCTTTACAAATCTCTCAGATGAAAGACACGTGTCCACAATATTCAACGGTTGATAACGCTCTCAAATTAGATCAACGGTTAGCGTTAACTTCAGCCTTCGGCACTTCGGGTGATTGCTGGTGGTGAAACTCTCGGAGTGACGTAACTTTTTGACGTGGCGCTGACTGAGTGGTTGCCACATGTCACTTAGATTCATGACTCACACATACCTAAAATGCCAACTACACTTTGACACTTGTCTTCATCTGATTATGCCACATGTCCTTGCTGATGTAGATCTCCTCATGTGGCACATGTTCTTCTCCTAGATCTAACAGTTTTCCTAGTTCCCGAAATGTATCTCAGATCGACGGCTGAGAGCGACTTCGGAACTTTGGCCTTCGGGTGAACTCATATGTTCTGAATCCTTTTTCGCCGAAGTGGTCAGTGCTGAAGTTGACCATTATTTTGATCCAAGGACCATCATGTATTGTCCGGATCTGATGGCCCTCATTTAACCTGAAAAGGATTAAGTCAATCCAATGACTATCGGGAATTCGGGTATTTGGGATCTCAAGCCTTTTGCCTTGCTTATCTTATCCTTTTTCTTTCCTTGATCCAACGGTCGGGATATTTCCCGAATTGTTTCCTTAGATAAGACGGCTTGCGTTTACTTCGGGACACTTTGTGGCTTACCCTATCCTTCCAATAAACTTGATCCAACAGTGGAGATGATTTCCGAAGTGTTCCTCAGATCGGACAACTCATGTCCACTTCGATACTTCGGCCTTTCTTACTTCTCGTTTCACCCGAAGTGTAACCTCCTCACAATTGTTAATCCAATTTGAATGTTTTTCGTTGATCATGATTTTAGATCGACAGCTCGATTTGTCTATGATGCTTCTTTGCCTTGGTTTAAATCCAACGGCTCTTTTTTTCCCAAAAATTTACCTACGATCAGATGGCTCACGTTTACTTCGGCTTCGGCTAAAATTCCTTCATGCACATTTCCTTCAGTCGATTTTACTCGAAGTGGTCAATGTCGGGCTGACCATGCGTATGTCACTTCCTTGATCTATGGTCCATGACTTACTCTGTCCTTCCACTCAACTTGATCCAACGGTTGATGTGGATTGTGGAACCATAACTTGCGCGTGGTTTATTCTGTCACCCAAACTACGCAATTGAAATTGTGTGATTGTTGGTGGATCAACCACAGTGGTCGATATTTGAATCGATGAGATCTGAGGGTCTAGACTAATTGCAGGATTGGAAATAACGCGTTGTTTAATTCTCCCTTCGCGCTCCGCAGTCAATCCATGTCCTTGATCTGGTGCTTGCGTATCCAACGATCATGACTTAATCTGATCGTTGATCAATCCTCCAACGGTCCTTCTCTTGTAATCTGAAAGTCGAGACTAATTGCGGGATTGGAATTAACGTGTTGTTTAATTCTCCCTTCGCACTCCGCAATCAATCCCTACCCTTGATCTGGCTCTTGCGTATCCAACAGTCACGACTTGATTCAATCGTGTTTCTGAAATGCGCTTTCCCTTCTGAGCTTCATATGCGTCATTTCTTCTAAGCTTCTAATCTTCAGTCGCTAACCCTCCTGATCTCTTAATTTGTTAGTCCTTTTGTACATGGATTTTCTGCTATTTGTTCATACCAACTCATCATTATAACTTAATGACATTGACTATTAACATCAATGACAATATGTCCAACAGAAGATTATCTAGGAGAAGGCTCTATTGTTTCCACACAAGAACCAACAATAGAGACATTAGTTGAAGAAAATTTTCAGGAGACAAAGACTACTTCCCCACAAGAACCTATAGCATAATAAGTTGTTGCAAAACTGATCTTTCCTCAAAGATTCATGAAGATATCTCGGAATCAAATGAAAATTCTTCTAACATTCTTATATGCTAATGTATGTTTTTTCTATGGAAGCTCGTGATAACTTACTATAGAAAATCATATACTTGTTGAAAAATCCATGGACTTCTTCCCCTCTTATCTTTAATTTTTTTTCCTCCTTCCTTACCATTTGCTATTTCTCTGAGAACGGGAAAAGTCTTCTATTTGGGGGGGAGCACCATCACCTTTATCTGGACACCATCACCTTTATAAGGGACACCATAACTTTTATCCCTTATCATTACTCCATCTGAATCATGACATTATCTTACTCTATCCCTCACCATCTTTTTCCACTCCACAATTCAAATCCATTGTAACCCTCGAACAGATCCAAAATGAGAAGGAATAGAAGTTGTATGTGTCGTTACATCAAGAATCCCTATTGTTACTCCACAAGAACCAACAATAGGATGTCGTGTTGGTGCCACAAAAGAAATAGCAACAAGAGCAGAAGAAAATAATGTTGTTTTTCCACAAGAACCAACAACAAAAAAAGAAGCAGTCGATATATATATGCCAAGGAAACTTGCTCAGAATATTGGGAAGCATCACATCAATTCAGTAGAATGATACCTCTATTTAGAAAAAGTTTTACAATGTCGGGATCCTTTGGCCAATCCAAGTTATAAGAGGATATATGAATACTTATTACCTCTCCACAATTACAGGGGATTGCTACAGTAAAGAGCATTATGGATCCGTCTCCAACATTCTTTAGTCATCAAAGGAAAATATCATAAGATGGTGTGTTCTATTTATTGAAGTTTTTTAATATTCCAGAAGAATGGGTCTACACTGAAGACAACTTGTTTCCATTGACATTTTCAGGGTCAAAGTGAGAGATAGCACGAGGAACTCACTTTTACCTAGGCATAGCAAGTAGAGGTAACGATCAAACCCCCCTTTGATCTTTTTGTAGACTTGAGAAAGCTAAGTCAGTACATAGAGTTTGTTTGTGAGCCAGAGAACTTTTAAAAATTAAGATCCCCAACCAGAGAACTTTTAAAAATTAAGATCTCCAGAGCTATATTTGATTGAACCTCATTGACAAGAAATATACTTATCTCCTCAGTGCATATTACCTTGATATCTACTTTGCCTCTTCTAAAAACCCACTACTTTTTTATGTTGATCTCTCCTGGATCTGTTTGGGTCTAAAACCTCCAAGTTCGTGGTTTACTCTGCAATTGAAGAACCAATTTAGTAGCCAACAAAGCTGTCTCTCTAACTTAATCCACCACTTAAAAAGTTGCTCTGTAGGTCCAGGTTAACTTCCAAAGTCTATTATGGTATCATAAGAGCTTAGTCTTGACTTCAGATTTATTTACAAAGTCTTGTGATAGTCGTATGCTTGTAAAAAAAATCTCCCTTTTGTACTCAAAAGAATGCAAGTGCAATTCAACTTCCTAGATGTATCAGAATTTAGATGTTGTATGAAGTTGGACATCATTCGAAACCAGTCTTGTATGGAGGCTACAACAAACAGCCATTCAAAAGGGACAAAATTATTAGATAATGGGAAGGAAAAGAATGAAAGCGATAGACATTTTCATAATTCTTATAAGTGTGCCAAATATCAAAGCAAATGGAACTCATCTTCAGAGTGCCCAAATGGAAGCGCATGTGCTCAATTATTCAATAAATCAAACAAAGTGGTTGCTCACCAACAACAAGCACATAATTAAAGGGGATATTCATTAAGACATGGTTTTTTACATCAACAATCTCAAGTTTTTACAGTCTTCCAATCTACTTTTAACATATGGATTGAATTTGTCATGAGATGAAGGTTGGAATTGTTGGGAGATTTAATTTCAAGTAGTTACTTTGGTTACAAAAAAAACCTGCAATTACAAGCTTGGTATATGCAGCCCGTTTTCTCAAAACTGATTGGAGGCATTTTCCCTTTTGAAGCTATATTCATTGAAATATTCTTCATATTAACTTCAATATGGTTTATATATCTTTGGGATTCTATTCATTGTCTTTGTAGCAGATTTGATCAAAATTAACAAGTTGAAGAGGTTTTCAAATTACATATTGGCTCTGGTGGTGATTTGTTTATATCTTGAGATTGGCAAATTGGGTATCTGTGATTTTTGGAGGAGAGAAGCATCATAGTTAAAAAAACACGCACGCCAAAAATTGCCAATACCCAAATCAGAATTTGAGAGAAAATGGATATTTATCAAACCTATAGCAGATGCAACAAATCCCCTGTAGCAGCTTGTTGTGGTCCATCCGAATTGTGAATTACGTTGCTAGCCTCTTCGTTGAAATCCACAACTATGGAGATTACATTCTAGGTAAGAAAACAACTTTGGTACTGAGGGAATTATGAATTTGGCCAAGACTCATGAAAATGAGCTCTTGTAAATCTATGGTTACCATTATTTTCCTCTAGCTCCTAGAGGAACATATATTGTTTTTCAGTCTCTTAAGCATCTACAAAGTCCTCAGAGAAGACAAAATATTATCAGTTGGGACATTGGCCTCTAGAGGTCAGGGATCACTTCATTGAACTACAAGATGAGTTTAAAGTTGAAACCTTAATTTCCAGGCATTTCTACAAGAAAAACTATTTTCAAGAGAGGTTGAAGTGGAATAGCTACAAGAAGAAATTGCAACTTTAATAAGTCAAGAGTTTTCAGAGACTGAAATTGCAATGCTACAACATCTTCTTGGTATTATAGAAGCCATAAGGTGGCAGATTTGGAGTTTCAGCTAAGAGGAAAAGAGGATATGATCATGGGTTTAGAAGCTGACTTGGAACGATCTATAAAAGAGGTAGCATCCCTAATGTAAGGAATTATAAAATATATCCAGAGAGCAATTATTGTTTGATAAAAACCAATTTTTCCAGATTTCTTTGGAGAAATACATCCATCTTCAATCTAACGAAATTGTTGGAACAAAAGGTGAGCTAGGTATCGAACCAAAAAAAATATATTGTTGTGGTTGAACACGGTACAAAGACTAAAAAGTCGGGTTGATGCTTTCAGGAAAAGTGTCCATATGGTAAAGTAAGTTTTGAAAGAAGAAAACATTTATTACTTGCAACAAAAAATTATTTTATCAAGAATTGGTTGTAATGGTAAGGCCATGTGCCCCCTGAATCCATACTTGTCTTCCAAAACTTGAAAACTACCATTGGCACACTTTGTCACAGCATTTCTGAAAGCTACATCTTCCTTTTGTGAAAGGACATGATTTGAATGCTCTACAACAAAAAGGGAGGGGCAAATCAAGTTGTCAATATATTGCCTATTGATCTGAATAGGTTTATCTGACTAAGAGACTAGACACAAAAATATAGGGTTGCAGGTTGCATGAGGACAGAACATCTTCAGCCTGGGGGAGATGACGAGTCCCCTATATAGTATAATTTTCAGCTACAATAACCTGTCTTTTTACCACTCTAAACCACCCAAAAATCCCTCTTTTTCCTATACAGTGGTCACTTGATAATAATTGGCTCATTAGATGTCTTGGATTGCATTTTGGTTATTTCTTGTCTATAATTGTGGTCGTAGGTGAGTTTGATTTGTTGCTACTACCTTGTTATGGATTTTGGATTCCTTATCATGTGCTAAAGTGTGAATGAGTGCATAAATAAGTTTCCAGATTATTTATGGTTGAGAAGAGAACATTGCAAATAGGGTAATGAAGGGAAATGCAAATAGATCAATACTACAACCAATCTTTGGATTCTTGGGATGTTATTAATACTCCAACCAATCTCTGGAACATTCTTTGAACTATATATCTTCTTTACAAATATCTTGGGCGCTAGTTGAAGCCACTACATGCAGCATATTATTCCTTATTCATTGATCGTTGCATCAAACACCACGTCGGAGATGTGGGCACACCCTAAATTCGTATTTTGGATCGATTGCAACCAGATTTCATCACCCTATGACTTGGAGTGCGAATTGGCAGTTGATCAGACTCTTCTTCTCAGCCAATTCGATGGGGAATATGGGAATTGTGTTTTATGTGTTTGATGGCAGTTTTAGACTTAGTTTAGAGTTTGTTTTCTTATTCCTAAAATAGAATGACATTTTTCTATATATTGTAAGAAGAATGATTCCTTAAGGGTGCAGAGATACAATGTAAAAATTGGGATTCCTGGAATAAAAGAACGTAGCACCTAGACTCTGCAACACTTTGCTTGTTATTTTATGAATGTTTAAGTTCTGATGTAAATTGTTAGTGATGTTATAATATGACCCGACTATCTTCTCTCTAGAGGGGGGCCACTCTAGACAACAGGAGTTGTGGATATGTAGATTGTTGAAATATTGTAACTTCAAAGAATATTCTACTTATATTTGAGTCATTATTGTATAAATCAAATCCCCTTTTGTGGATTGATCAAGTGGGGTCTTGTATAAGATCAAATTCCCTTTTGTGGATTGGTCAACATGTATTTGTATCGTGGTATTTGTAAAGTCGGCCCCTAGTAATTGTAAAGTGATTTTAGCCACTTCTAGGAGAATTTGGCTCCACCAAGTGAAGAGTCACAACCCTAGCACCACCTCACAACTTGTATTTATATGTGAGGATAGCGCCTCATTTGGATAAACTCACCACACTAGCTCTGCAGCTATGAAGAAGTGCACAAGTCTTGGAGAAACTGCTATTACAGCTAAGTGTGACGTCAAGGAGGGTTCTTGGTATGTCTTGGTATTTCTTGGTTAAGGGTGCGCTACTCTTCCTAGTGAAGGAGTAGAGGATCTTATGCTCGATCTTTGGTCTATCTATATTGAGGAATTTTTGCTGGTTTTTCTTCCCTATGAGGGTTTCCCAAGACAATCTATGTGTCTCTATTGTTTCTGTGATTGCCTCTCTTTCAGTGATCTTATTTATACAGCTAATGTGATAAATGATTGTAATAATAAAGAAGAATCGTAATTGTTCATTGTATAAGTAAAACTTCAACATGGTATCAGAGCAGGCCTGAAAGAGACCAACTCACAATCAAGTTTTAGTATTGCAGTTGTTGTAGAATTAGGGTTTTTGCATAAACCCTAAGTATGATGTTTTCCATGTTTAAGGAGGACATTGGGGGAAGTAACCACATCTAGGAGTTCTCCCTAAGAAGGTGTATCTATTCCTTGTGTTAGCACTAGAAGTCACCTCCAGAGTGTGTTGGAGGTAAGCCTAGTACCCATCAGTTTATATAGTAAATGTAAATGAGTTTTAGGTGGTCAAATGGAGAAGACTCAATGATAATAACATTCTAACTCAGAAATCTGGACTAGCATGCACAAGCAATTGAGGTCTTTTATAACTTCAGTCAGTAAGTTGGAGTAAAGGTGAGTAGAAGGAAGACTTTGGTGAGAAAGGTGTAGAGGTTTGCTATGGATATCAGGTCTTCAAGCAGCCTAAGGAGGAAAAACTCAAACACAAGATCCTCTTGGATTCAAATTTCAAAGAAACTGAAAGAAATTATAACAGCACTATAATCAAACATTCATCATAATACAGTCACAACAATTCATGTGAATCAATCATTCATGAACTCTCTCAGTATCAGAGGCAAATAAGATGGGGTAAGAAAACTGACTTAGATTAATCAAGAAGTCTCAAATCAAGTACATAACTAGAGAACCAGTGTTCTTCATCAAAATATTACAATAGCAGGGGGCCTAGCTCAACAATTCGACCATAACAAAATACTGAAATTGCATATATATACTCAGAAATGTTGCAACCACCGGGTGCGTGATCAGACCACTGCATTTAAAGTTTTCAATCCATGCCTGCTCTGTCATACTATGCAGGCCTTCTCAGGTCAGATGCAAGCTCGCCTCAGTTATGTGTTTTGCAGGAAAATTCATCCAGAAGGAAACTTCGGATTACCAATCTACACTCCCGATCGTCCTCAACCTGCTTTCCATTTATGGAGTGAGTTGAAGTTTCAACCACCACTCCCATTTCCATTAACTTCCTTCATCGAGATCGTGACGAGGCCTGACACCTATGAATGTTCCAGGCAGTGCCCACGACTTCTTCGATTCAATCTCGACGTCTCAAGGCCATGCAGATCTTCTTCTGTGACCAATACAGATGCTTTCGGCCTTTGGCACATCTCCTCGCCATCGCTCCATCTTCAATGTGACCTAGGGCCATGACCCTACGCAATTGCACGATTGTGGGCGCTACCAAGGGTGGTCTAAAAGCAAACCTCTTTTGTCCTCGCAATTCACCGTGAACCACCAAGCGTCCTTTTTAAAAACCACGGTTCTGATTGTGGCCCGCCCCTAAGATTTTAAAACGTGCGCACCTTCCGACCCCGCAATTTGGCGTGACCATTGATCTTGCAATCTAAGATTAGGCCCTCTGATCAACAACTCATCTCTGGCACCTTTTAGATTGATGGATCGGATCTTCCCCTTCGAAACAACGGCCGAGATTTGCTTCGTGGATCGACCTTCGGGAATTTCAATTCTCAAACTCCATTTCCCTCCAAGAAAAACCTCCAGAGCTGAGAATCTGACGACACGTGGCCCACTTGAATCGGACGGCTAAGAATTACTTCGTCCCTTCCAGACTTCAGCACTTCGGGACTCTTTTCTCTGGCACTATACTTCGCGCAACTCTACAGTTCCAAATACCTGGGAGTCGCTAATCTGAACTTCATAGGGGATTTTCGTCGTTGAAAACTGGGCTCGCCTGTTTGTATTTTAAGCCCGAAATGAGTTGCTATGCATGCTACACTCGGACGCTTCCTGTGCAGACCACAAACTTGGATGGCCTGCTACCCTTGAAAACTATATGTGATAACATTTGGCTCCATAGGGGATGGCATGCTCCCTGCGAGCTGCCAAGAACAAGTAGTTACAGTCGCCTTCTGCATTGGGCTATGGAATCATGCTCAAAAACATCCTGTTGAGGATCACAGGTACATTATTCTACTTAGGAAAGGAAAACAAACACACGTGCTCCAGAAGGAGCTTTTTTATGTACAAAACCTAAGCTAACTGACTTTTACAATGAGCTAGGTGAAGGCAAACTTCCACCAGAGCCATTCAAACTGTTTGATAATCGAATCCTTCGCTTCACTGCAAGTGATCCATAAAAAACGAGTGTGGCAGTTGACTAATTTCATTCTTATGATCACCCATATTACTTTCAAATGCTGCTAAAAATATCAAGCTTGCATGCTCCAAAGAATTTGAGAAGTATAACTCTATGTACTCATCGACAGGGTAATGAAACTGAAGGCAACGTATGATTAACTTATGGAAGGTTACTTTCATTGTGTCATAGTCGCTAATAGTTTGTTTGATGTCTTCTACAGGCACACCCGATTGAATGACAGACACAGGCATCTGTGGGTCAAAAAGTTGCTTCGTAACTTCATAACCACCTGTGGGTCGATTGATGATCATCTCCGCACATACCATGGGGATAGTCTGTTGCTTCATCAAAAATGGGTTTTCCCTCATATCTATGATCAATCTCTAAAACAGTAATTTCATCAAGAATATAACTGTGAAAAATATCCACTTCAGGAACAACAGTAACTGCTACTTCTAGTTGTTCATACACATGATTTTCATCAAGACAGGGTTGTTCATTTGTGGGTGATGGATGAGAGATCGGTTGCATATGAAAATCCCTTTCAACACCTCCATAGCATTTACAAGGATCAGAATCATCATCATAAACCGGAATTGCGCCAAAAGGCCCCAAACAAAACATAGAAAAATTGTGTTCATCACCATCACTAGTATGTTCATAACAAACCTTTTATTCTTGACATTCAGAACGTCTTGTTTCGGGGTTGTCTCTACCAGCAAAGCATTCATCACCAAAGTGTTTGTCAACAACAAACAACTCTTGGTCAATGTTTGAGACAGTGACTTCCACATAAATAAGGATGTCCAGGATACCTGCTTCGAGGACAAAATCATCCACAGTCTTTCCTTCATAGGGACAGCAAGTAAAACTTGCCTCATGTTCAGAGTTGACATGATATTGACTTTGAATCCTGCCACAAGCTTGGAGGTTCTCCTCCACTTCCTCAGTATCCATGAATAACTGTGATAGAGATGTAGATTTTCTTTCCCTAAGATACAAAAAAAGGTCAAAGTATTGAGACACTATGTAATACACCATGGCAGCGGTCTCAGAAGGTTTAATTTCCAGGGGAAGGCTGCAATACAAGTTGTGAAACCTTTGATTAAAAGCAGACAAAACTTCATTTTTTCCCCTTCTCAAAGTAGTGAACTCATGTAAGTATTGATCAAATGACTTGTTCTCACCCCAACCCTTTAAAAATGTATTGCATAATTCAATCCAGGAACCAATGGAGTCAGCTCCCAAACCCTTAAACCATATAGCGGCATCTCCTAATAAGGATCTGGATAACAACCTCATTGTAACATCCTCATGAACTATCTCAAACTAATCAATAAAGCTCTCAAAATCCTCCATATGCCTCTCAGCTGTAACATGATCCTTTTCAGAAAACTGAGGAAAGTATTCAAAGAAATCAAGAGGATAAGGATGAATATGATATGGAAGCTTTAAAGGTTTAAACATCTTGTCTTTGATCTTAGTTTGAAAACTAGTGGACTGAATATGAGTTTTAACACACTGATGGCAAGGTTCAAGAGTAATAGCAGGATGTGATGAGATTTGAGAAGGTTTTGGATCAGTTTCGACCTCCTCAAGGCTGCAAGGGTGATTGAATTCAGGGGGGGTTTCAATATGAAGTTCATCCTTATGAATAGGCTGCGGTGAAGACACGAGATCAGCATCTACAACACAATAAGAAGGGACGTCTTCTTCTTCTAAGGATGGATGAATAAAGGAAGGCTTATAATCTTTTGAATAGACAAAGAAGAGGATAATCCTCTTTATATGTAAAGGGAAAGACAGGAATGAGTTGATAACAAAAAACAAGATTTCATGAAATAAGCTCATAAACTGATACATGGTCATCCCTTTATGCATGATCCTTCTGTCAACAGGATCCTCCCCAGTGGAGTCTTTGATTGTGGAGTCGCCAGGTGCAAACTGCAATCTTCAATGGTTCTAATATCTGATGCACCTTCAGAATCAGAGGCTCTTTGTCATTCTATCCCAGGGAAAGGTCTTCAATTCATTCCCCGGCAGTGGCACCAAAAATGTTAGCACTAGAAGTCATCTCCAGATTACGTTGGAGGTAAGCCCAGTACCCACCAGTTTATACAGTAAATGTAAATGAGTTTTAGGTGGTCAAATGGAGAAGACTCAATGTTAATCATGTTCTAACTCAGAAATCTGGACTAGCATGCACAAGCAATTGAGGTCTTGGATTAACTTCAGTCGGTAAGTTGGAGTAAAGGTGAGTAGAAGGAAGACTTTGGTGAGAAAGGTGTAGAGGTATAATATGGACATCAGGTCTTCAAGCAGCCTAAGGAGGAAAAACTCAAACACAAGATCCTCTTGGATTCAAATTTCAAAGAAAGTGAAAGAAATTATAACAGCACTATAATCAAACATTCATCATAATACATTCACAACAATTCATGTGAATCAGACATTCATGAACTCTCTCAGTCTCAGAGCCAAATAAGATGGGGTAAGAAAATTGACTTAGATTAATCAAGAAGTCTCAAATCAAGTACATAACCAGAAAACCAGTGTTCTTCATCAAAATAGTACAATAGCAGGGAGCCTAGCTCAACCATTCGACCATAACAAAATACTAAAACTGCCTATATATACTCAGAAATGTTGCAACCACCGGGAGCATGATCGTACCACTGCATTTAAAGTTTTCAATTGGTGCCTGCTCTGTCAAACTTTGCAGGCCTTCTCAGGTCAGACACAAGCTCGCCTCAGTTATGTGTTTTGCAGGAAAATCCATCTAGAAGGAAACTTTNCAGTGTTCTTCATCAAAATAGTACAATAGCAGGGAGCCTAGCTCAACCATTCGACCATAACAAAATACTAAAACTGCCTATATATACTCAGAAATGTTGCAACCACCGGGAGCATGATCGGACCACTGCATTTAAAGTTTTCAATTGGTGCCTGCTCTGTCAAACTTTGCAGGCCTTCTCAGGTCAGACACAAGCTCGCCTCAGTTATGTGTTTTGCAGGAAAATCCATCTAGAAGGAAACTTTGGATTACCAATTTGCACTCGTGGTCGTCCTCGGCCTGCTTTCCATTTATGGAGTGAGTTGAAGTTTCAACCACCACTCCCATTTCCATTAACTACCTTCATCGGGATCGTCACAAGGCCTGACACCCATAAATGTTCCAAGCGGTGCCCACGACTTCTTCGATTCAATCCCGATGTCTTGAGGCCATGCATATCTTCTTTTGTGACCAATACGGACGATTTCAGCCTTTGGCGCAGCTCCTCTCCATCGCTCCATCTTCAATGTGACCTAGGGCCATGACCCTATGCAATTGCGTGATTGCGGGTACTACCAAGGGTGGTCTGAAAGCAAACCTCTTTTGTCCCTGCAATTCATAGTGAACCGCCACGCATCCCTTTTTAAAAACCATGATTCTGATTGCGGCCCGCCCCTGAGATTTTAAAACGTGCGCACCTTCTGACCCTGCAATTTGGCATGACCGTTGATCTTGCGATCTAATATTAGGCCCTCTGATCAACGACTCAGCTCTGGCGCATTTTAGATTGATGGATCGAATCTTCCCCTTCGAAACAACAGCCGAGATTTGCTTCACGGATCGGCCTTCGAGAATTTCAATTCTCAAACTCCATTTCCCTCCAAGTAAAACCTTCGGAGCTGAGAATCTAACGACACATGGACCACTTGAATCAGATGACTGAGAATTACTTCGGCCCTTCGGGACTCTTTGCTATGGTGCTATACTTCGCGCAACTCTATAGTTCCAGATACCCGAGAGCCGCTAATCTGAACTTCATAGGGTATTTTCACCGTTGAAAATTGGGCCCGCCTGTTTGTATTTTAAGCCCGAAATGACCTGCTCTGCATGTTGTGCTCGGCCTCTTCCTGTGCATACCACGAACTTGGATGACCTACTTCCCTTGACAACTATATGTGATAACACCCTGGATAAGAATTTCGAAATTTGAAGTTTGAAAAACTTAGGGTTTTCTCACAAAACCCTAAGTTGTAATTGAAGTACTAGTTGCAATTGCAGTATCAATTGCAGTTGCAGTATCAATTGCAATATCAATTTGCGGTTGTAGTGCCAGTTCCTTTGTATCAGTTCCTTCATGCCAGTTGTAGCACCAGTTGCAGTGAAAGTTTTTGTGAAGTGTTGGGACTGATTTTTATTGTCCTAATGTGCCTTACCCTAGCAAATCTCCAGCTACCTTTAAATTACAAGTTGCAACACCTTTGAAGTTTTATAGGTTTGTTATTATTGTCGCTGATGTCGGATGGTTCCACTACCCGACGATACATTCAAAGGTATGTACTTACATATGTTTAAATCGTATCATTATTTTTAAAGGGTATTTGCAGAAGAAAGGATCTTGTGTCTAAACAACAATCGTAGATCTAGAGGGATCTCAGATCTAACACATTCAGAGGAACTATGCACCCCAGATTTGATTACTTTGATATACCTCTACTTGTTATGGCATTATTGTAATCTTATGAATATCTAGGTTGCATTTTGATCTGTTGAAGTTATCATACTAACCATTGGTCAAAATTAAAGTTAATATTATAGACTTTATTCCCTAACTCAAATTTATGTCAAGATAGCATATTGTCTTAGTACAGAGGATAGATTGAAGAAAGTACTTGTCATCTTGAGTGAAGGAGACTTAGAAGAAAAGAAACACACTCATTCTTGAGGACAAGACTCCAGGTTCCAAGTTTGATTGATTAAATTGATAATATTCAAATTTACACATATCAAGTTTGATAACTGATAAACACTATAGTTGTGATAGCAATCTTTGAAAAGTTTAATTATTGAATACTTGGTAGCATGTGAGAACTATTGAGATAAATGCTTACTGTAATCATTCACTAGATATAACTAACATCTCCTCTAGGATAAACTTCTTGTTGTGTTTCCAAGTTACCATGGAGGAATGACTGATCACAACATTAGAAGAGTGCTTCTCTCATTCCTTATTATTGTATTTCTTACTTTTTACCCTTGTGTCAAGTAGGTCACAAGTGATAGTTCTAAAGGAGCTACTATGATGATTGTTCTCGCTATTGTTTTATTATTATTATAAAGAGTATTGTTATTGTCTATTGTTTCTCCCTTGTTGTTCTTGTTCCAAGTAGGTCATGGGTGATAACCCTGAGGGAGCTATATTGATGAATGCAGGAGGAAATATATTATATGAGACATGGAGCAGACTATTCAAGTTGTATATATGACTGTATACATCCATGTACCAAAGAAGAATATGAAGAAGTTACTTTTTCTAGATACAAAACATCTCATATGAAGACAGAACAAATCCCTCTAGTGCAGTTGATCACTTTTTAGATCATCAGGAAGAGTTAGTAGATACAGAAGGGCCTACCCAAAATCAATGCAGAAACCAGGAAGAGACCAGCATGGTCCCATGACACTTTGCAAGACGCAAATCCATATAGCATTGATGTGCCATATCAGAGGGAGTAGATGGCTCCAAAGATTATATAGAATAGAGGGAGTCAAGCTTCAAAGGGAGCATGGAGATTTTGAGTGAGCCTAATCTCAGAGAGGATCAGATGGGAAAAATATACGTCTTCAAGGATGGACAGACAGATTCCATGAATTGAGAAGACTAGATCGTGGCTTCCGACACTTCTAGGAGACATGAAATCTCCTGGGAATATTCCCTTGTTTTAGTGACAGAGGAGGAAGTCAGTCAGAAGGAGTGGGATATGGATTTTTCCTTGAGACCAAAAGGGAAATTAGTGGTGACTTCCAAGATTGATCTACCAGATCAAGCATGCTAAAGATAACAATACAAATATTGATTTGTGTCCAGAGGATTCTCCCAGCAAGAGGGAGAAGACTATGACGAGACACTTGCTCCAGTAATCAGAAGAATTATATATATATAAGAAACATGATTCATTAAAATAAGTCGATACGGCATGAGATTCAGAAGGAGCAGGTATGACAATCCCTCTATTTGAGATTGAGTTACCTCCATGAAAGAAGAAAATATACCTTCAATATCATCCATTATCAGTTTCATATGAAGTTGTTTCCATGAGAGAGTAGAGGAATTACTCTCATAGTTCAACATCCATAGTGGCAATGTAGTAATCATTATCAGCTTCAGAAAATTGCAGGTGCAGAGTCTTAGTCCCAGAGGAACTGTTGCAGAGAGAGTAGAGGACATACTCTCGAGCAGTGAAAGAAATAGTGTTTTGCTGAAAGCACATAGAACCAACACATGATTACGTAGATTGATTTGCAGTTGAGCAAGTGTACTAGGTTGGTACAATGTGATGTGAAAAATTGGTTTCGAAGTACAGGACAGGAAGACTCATGTTTGCAAGTTGAAGCAAGCTCCAAGAGCTTGGTATGGCAGGATTGATAGTTTTCTAATGAGCTTGGGCTTTACCAAGAGTAAAGTTGATCCCGACCTTTACTTCAAGATTGAGAATGATGGACCAGTTATATTGTTTCTATATATGTGGATGACTTATTCTTGATAGATTAAGAATAGCTCATCACAGATTGAAAGAAGAAGCTTGCCGCTAAATTTGAAATGAGGACCTAGGCCCGATGCACTATTTCTTAGGTCCTGAAGTATGGCAGGGCCCATAAGAGATTTTCCTTAATCAAGGAAAGTATGTTGTGGAAATTACGAAGAGGTTCGATATGATGGATTGTAGATCCATGTCCACTCCTATGAAGACGAATCTGAAGTTATTGGTTGATACTTCGTCAGAAATAGTTGATGTTACTCTATACAAACAGAAGATTGGTTTGTTGATGTATCTAACAAATACCATGCCAGATATATTCTTTTTTGTGAACACCTTGAGTCAGTAAATGGAGGAGCCCATACGTGTTCACCTTGTAGTTGCAAAGAATGTGATGAGATACCTTAAGGGTATGTTGGATTATGGTCTTTGTTACACTAGAGATCATGACTTCAGACTATATGGTTATACTGATTTAGATTCGGTTGGAATTGCTTCAGACAGAAAGAGCACTTCAAGATGTTGTTTCAGTTTGGGGTTAGCCATGACTTCATGGAAAAGCAGAAAGCAGTCAAGTATTTCTCTCAGCACGACATAATCAAAGTACATTGCAGCATGTTCCGCCAGTTGTGAAGCAATATGGTTTCAGAAGTTTTTGACAGGTATGTTCGATCTGGATATGGAAGCTACCATGATTCTATGTGATAACCAAAGTTGCATAAAAATGACAGAGAACCCAATGTTCCATAATAAGACAAAGCACATAGAGATATGGTATCACTACATTTGTGACATGGTGCAGAAGGGAGTTGTAAAGCTCCAATATGTTGGCACATATGAGCAGGTTGCAGATGTGTTGACTAAGCTTTTGTCTCGAGTGAAGTTTGAGTACTTCCGAGACAAGCTTGGTGTAGTCCAAAAGGACCTCCCTCGAAAGGGGGAGTGATGCTAATGATACTATGGTATCCTGACCAACAACGAGTAGCTTAGTTAGGATTTTATATCCTAGGGGACTGATCATCCCTGGACAAATTCCAAAGGTCCAGTAAGAACGGTCTGTCAGAGTACATGTGCATGTATATGTCAGTTATGGTCAATAGTGGTAGCTCAATTAGGATTCTATATCCTAGGGAATCTTATGATTCATGGGAAGATCCCGAAGATCTGGTAAGGACGATCTGTCAGAGTACCACAGATGTTGTTGATGCACCTGCCTCATTCTGTTGCCACATATAGATGTTGATGTTTCAGCTTCGTGTTGTTGATGATGTTATTCCAGCTTCGTATTGTTGATGATGTTTTTGTCCCAGCTTTGTGCTATTGATGTTAATGTTCCAACTTCATGTTGATGATGATGATTATGCTACTCCAACTCCATGCTACAAATGATGATGATATTGATAATGAGAAAAACTTTCGATGAACTATAGATATGACCGACAGTCTTCCTGATGTCGATGACGATGTCCCCTCCTCTTGATGATGTATTGAGTCCAGTCAATTGTTATTAATGTTGTCAGTAGAATACCCTTTTTGTTAAGGAGTGTTGAAATATTGTAACTTCGAAGAATATTCTACTTATATTTGAGCCATTATTGTATAGATCAAATCCCCTTTTGTGGATTGATCAAGTCGGGTCTTGTATAAGATCAAATCCCCTTTTGTGGATTGGTCAACATATATTTTCATGGTGGTATTTGTAAAGTCGGCCCCTAGTAATTGTAAAGTGGTTTTAGCCACTTCTAGGAGAAGTCGTCTCCACCAAGTGAAGAGTCACAACCCTAGCGCCACCTCACAACTTGTATTTATATGTGAGGATAGTGTCTCATTTGGATACACTCACCACACTAGCTCTGCAGCTATGAAGAAGTGTGCAAGTCTTGGAGGAACTGCTACTGCAACTAAGTGTGACGTCAAGGAGGGTTCTTGGTCTGTCTTGGTATTTCTTGGTTAAGTGGTGCACTACTCTTCCTAGTGAAGGAGTATAGGAGTATCTTTTGTTCGATCTTTAGTCTATCTATGTTGAGGAAGTTTTGTTGGGTTTTCTTCCCCATGAGACTTTCCCAAGATAATATGTGTGTCTCTATTGTTTCTATGATTGCCTCTCTTTCAATGATCTTATTTATACAGCTAATGTGCTAAATGATTGTAATAATAAATAAGAACCGTAATTTCTAGCTGTATAAGTAAAACTTCAACATAGATAGTTGTCTTTGATGTATATAAATTTTATTTATTTTAATCATATAATTTTAATCATATCCATTTCATTTATAAGTTATAAATCTATAGATTGTTTCCATAGGATATTTGATCTTTTTAATTTCTATAGTTTAAAATTTTTTGTATGTTATTTTCTACATTTACTCACTAAGTCATGATCAATAAGAAGTGTACATCTATGCATGATGATAGATGATAATAACAATGGTCAAACAAAGAATGGTAACAATTATGCATTACCTCGCAGTGTCAATGGCTACTTGAACAATCACAATCATTCATGCTAACTTAAGCGTGTTTATTTTTTTGCAAATGTAGTGTGTTGTTTTTCCGCAAGTGTGGTGTGTTTGGTTTTCCGCAATGTCATTTCATTTCCTGTATAGCAATGTAATTTCATTCTTGTAGAAGCATATTAAGAAACTAATGTTAGCTAAAAAATTGCAACTTGCACACATAGTGTATGACATCTCACAAGTACATTGGAACCCTGGTTGATAAGAGAAAACGCACAAGTGTTCTTGGTTAAATAGAAGATATATAGAAATATTGTCACCCTTTATAGTGTCCAAATATGTTGATAGACCTCTTTATGGTGTCCCATCATAGGATTTTTTGTGTTCATTGATATAGAATAAATTCTCAAGATAGTCTTGAAATGCAATATGTCTTTTATAAAATGCATTTTTTTTTCTAGAATAGAAACTCTATTTTTTTCCAAGAAAATACATACTAAATTAAAAAATAATCACAAGAGGGAGATCCATGAAATATTAATATTAAAATACACATATTTCATATTTATTATATTTTTTTTGTTTGTTAGTTTGTCTGTGACTTGCGGGACTAGCCTGTGGTTGAGAGACCGCGACGTCAAAATCACCTAGGGATCGCACCCGGCCTGAGCCACACCAACCCTTAACATGGCTGGATTTTTTTCCCCCCAGGTTTCGAACCAATGACTTTAACATCACGGAGTGCCTTAGTAACACACTCCATCATTGACTGTCCTACACCTCAAGGACTTAAAATTTGAAGGACATGGGGGTGGGCTTTGATCCATTTATGTGTGCACAGGTCATGATACCATATTTAATATAGTATCTCAAGGTGCCCCCATGGATCCAAGTAAGGCTCTCACGGGAATTGAACCTTGCCCAACAACGAAAAAATCTTCACTTTCCACCATTAGATCCAACCCCTTTGGACCATATTTATTATATTAAAATAACACACATTTCATATTTATTAAAACAACATAACTTAAGAAGCTCATCTCTTAAAGGTGGACTATTAATAACAAAATAATAGAACGGAGATGAAATGTCAAGTTTTAAAGTTAGTTGAAAGTTGAAAACAAAGTACCTTAATTTTGAAATTAAATGTCGAAGTGGAAAGAAAGTAGGGGAGAAGGAATATAAGGGGAAAACAAAATGAAGAAGATTCTCTTTGTCCAAACTTTTTTTGGATTTGTTTTAGAGAGTTATATAAAGAGTTTAAGTGTTGTTTTAGATAGTAAAACATTACTTTGAAATGTACCAACTGCCATGGAGCAACTTTGTAGATAAAAACACCCCCAAAGGATTAATGAAGGGGCTTCCATGAAAGGAGCACTCCCAAGGAACTAATAAAGTGGTATTTTGTACTTTGTAGTGTTTTTTTATTATTATTAAATTTTAAAAGTCATGCTTTTTATTTAAATTTTGTTTCTTCCAAATATTATTATTCTTTTATGCAAAGAGTTAATAAAATGGTATGAGGTATTCTTTTATGCAAAGAGTTAATAAAATGGTATGAGGTGCTTTGTATTTTATGTAAATTTTTTATATTGAGTTTAAAAGCCATGCTTTTTTTAATTTTATTTTTTCAAATATTGATATTCTACTTCATCCAATTTTTATTTATGGAGTAAATTTAAGGAAAATGTTAAATCATGAATAAGAAATTTATTTAATATTGATTTTCTGAAAATAACATTCACTTAAAAACATTGTAATATTTACATCCAATTCTCTTTTTGCAAATTTGTCCAATTAAAAATACTTAAATTAATTACTAAATTAAAATATTTAAATTAATTACTAAATTTTAAATTTATCAATATAAAAAACACATTATGAAATGATTTGAAGTTTTTTTATAATGTTCAAAAGGTAATTTAAGACATACAAATGCACATTTTACACGCCAATCCAATTTACACTATAAATGCAAATGCTTCCATATAATGTTGAAAGGCAATTTAGGCTTCACACCATTAAAGAAGATGGGTCTTTGTCATGTATTCTTAATTATTCAAGAGTGCAAAGCCATGATTACTTGATGTATAAACAAAAAGAACAATCAATTTTAGTTTTGTTATCCTTGCGTTTTTTTTAATCCCTTTTAAATAATGTAACGTTTATATTGAAATGCAATGTTTTTGTGGGAAGTAATGTGGAGATTTTGGAGGGCTAGGGTTTCTAAATCCACTGACAGGTTTGCAGGTATCATGAGCCATGACGAAGGTGTTTCGAATAAGTCTCGGGTATCGTAGCCAGGACAAACTATCGATCATGGTGTCGTCTTCGGCGGAGGGCGGCCCCAAATTCCCCGGATATGCGGGGCACACATTTCCTTACTTGGTGACTTCGGAAGGATGCATCTTTTTGGAACACTGGACGGAGACAGGTGGGGCAGGGGACCTGACTAGGATCGGGCTCCTAGGGCAGGAGGTCAGCGAGCAGTGAATACCATTGAGTGTGGTGGATGTGGGATCAAGGGTTTCATTGGCAGAATTGACAGGCTCGGTTCACACCTCGGAGGGTGAGTTTCCTTACTTTGGGGGCCCGAGTTACACTGAGGGCTGGGGTGGGGAACACACGTTTTTTCCAATGTCAGGTGGAGACTTTGAAGGGGGTTTGGGGTTTGTTGTGGGGGGATTTTCCACCTGACTTAGCGTCCCTCTTTCGGTTTTGTTAGAGGTAGCAGCATCAGAAGGACCTGTCTCGCTCATAGACGGCCTCAATTCTCCTCCGGTGTTTTCGTCGTCAGATCTACTGGAGGATGCAGATTTAGGGGGCGGCGGGGGTCCTGGGGTACCCTCTAGTGGGGATGTATCTACCTTATCAGTTGATACTACTCACGAAAAGAGGGGGATATTGCCTACCAAAACCTCTCCTAGGGTGGATCGGTCGACTAAGGGACTGAAAAGTGTGGGGGTATCGACACAACTCTTCTTCAAAATCTGTTCGGTGTGCTTGAGATCGGGCCAGACCTGAGCGTCTAGTTTTTGGAGAGGATGTCGACATGGATAGAGTCTTGGACTTCTCAAAAAGGGTTATGGTTGGACGAGTTAGGGGAAAGAAACTGGGCATGGCTTTCCTTAAGGACTGGGTAACCAAAACCTGGTTATCGAAGATCACCAAGATGCCTCAAATCCGACTACTCACCAGAGGCTGGTTTGCTTTCATCTTCTCCTCTTCGGAGGATGTGGGTTGGGTACTAAAGAAGGTCTGGAGCTTAGCGGACACCCCCACTATCCTAAAACGTTGGACCCCTTCTTTTGACGCAAAAAAGGAAAGGATTGACGAAGAACCCATCTAGATTAGGCTCTCGAGGCTCCCAATGCAATTCTAGAACTCACGTCGCTTTGTGGCCATTGGAAATCTATTGGGAAGTTATCTAGAAGCTTATATGTCCTTTGAAAACACAAGGTACGTGTCTGTGGCCCGAATATTGATCAAGATTAATCTGAGGAAGGGTCTATTACAAGAGCTCACTGTAGACTCGACAGTCGGGACTTTCATCCAAACACTAGACCATGAAAGGATTCCATTATGATTCCATGTCTACGGCCACGGGGTTGTTGATTTTCCTTTACCTTTCAAAGGGAGTGGCCAAAAAGCCAAAGGCTCGAGTACCTCCTCCTCTCCTCCGAGAAAGAAAGTGAAACATCATTTGGACTCCGGTAAGTCATTAGGGAGGGAGATGCCATTCACAGAGGACTTGGACCCTAAAGGAACGAACATTGGCAGCTCGGGATATCAGAGAGCTGGATCAGACTTACAAACTGTTGTGGGTCCACTTACTTTGCCTACTCTGGGGAACCTCCTTCATCGCGAAAAGGATATATCAGGTATGTCTACATTGGTTGTCTCTTTTATTAATTCCTCTCCCTTTTCGTCTGTGGATTTAATTGGTTTGGCTGTGAATGTTGCAGTTCCTTCCTTGTTTCCAGGTGGGAAGGGTCACCCTGTAGTCTGTTTATCCTCTCTCACTTGCCCCCTTTCCTCTAGTGGGTCGGTTTTTGCTCCCTCGTTGGTCACTCCTTCTTTGAAATTGGGGAGGAAGGGGGATCCTAAGTTGACTGATGTATTGTTTCTACCAAACAAGACATCCCTACTAGTGGGTGAAGTACCGACTTATGGAACAGATCCTCCCCTAGGTACTCGCTCTCCACCCCCCTCGGTCGTGGCCCTCTCGTCCACTCACACCTCCTCCCTAGCTACACCCTCTGCCTCAACAGACTCATCCTCATAAGACAACAGAATTCTTAGGAGTAGGTCGGTGGCAAGGAGGACCTATTGGAGGGTGACTTACAGTCGTCGGATGGTCGAGGCTTGGGGTCGTTACCTCGCTCTTACTCTGTGGGTAAAGGTAGGGGTCGAAAATCACATTTACTCTTAGAAAAAGATCGGGCCATAATTGACTTGGCTCCAGGGAGACAATCCTCCATTGAATGGGCGCTTAGAGCAAAGCCTCCCCAAGAAGGAGTTACCTCATGAGGATCCTTTCTTTCAACTGTCAGGGTTTGGCGAACCCGTCGAAAAAATCGTCCTTACGAAGGTTGGTGGAACAAAGCTCACTAGAAGTCATTCTCCTTCAAGAAACTCTAGGGGATAGCGTATCAGTGGTAAAGGCTCTGGAATCTTTATTCATGGGTTGGATGTTTGCAGCGGTAGATGCCAGGGATCGCTCAGGGGGACTGGCCACAGGGTGGAAGAAAAAGAAATGCAATATGGAAAGTGTCTGGGTTTTTTCCTCATGGATAGGTCTAATTTTCTTTTCTAGCGAATTGGGTCGTAGCATAACAATTATCAATATATATGGACCTCATCAAGAACGACAAACTTACTGGAACTCTTTAGCCAATTGTGAGTGGTTTAAGGACAAGGATATACTACTTGGGGGAGATCTCAATTTCTCTCTGGGAGCCTCAGAGGTGTGGGGTCTACTGGCTGCACAGGATCCCTTAACCAATTTCTTTCTAAATTATCTGGACCAGGTAGGGTTGGTGGACGTGGAACCACAAAAATTAACACCCACTTGGTGCAATAGATGGGTTGGGGATGGTTGGGTGGCCAAGAGACTGGACAGGTTTTTACTAACTGACGAGTTCCTAGAATCATTTGATTTAGTTCGACAGTGGGTTACTTTTGGGGGGGAATTAGATCATTTCCCGATACTGATTGAACTCCAGGATAAACACAGGAGGGTGTCGATTCCCTTCAAATTCTATGAGGGATGGCTCTTGGATCCATCCTTTCTTGAACTAGCAAGGACATTGTGGATGCCTTATCCTGAGGAAACTCAGATTCCTGCGGCGGTACATTTTGTAGAGAACCTCAAAAGACTGAAACAAGCGACTAAACGTTGGGCCAGGGAGAAAAAGATAAAAGACGACCGGGAGCTAAGAGACATTAACTCTTCGCTGGCAGAGCTTCAAGATGGGGCAGGTCGAGGTTACTCTAGTCAGGAAGCCAAAGATTTAATGTATGGTCTGGAAAAAGGCGAAGGCCTTTACTGGAAGATAAAGAAGCACACTGGCAGTTGAAGAGCCGAGCTCTGTGGCTCGCTTGTGGAGATGAAAACACAAAATTCTTTCAAGCATATGCTAAAGGTCGGAAAATTGCCTACACCATTTGGAGTTTGAGAGATCAAACGAGGGAGGAGGTAAACCATTTCAAAGGGTTGGCCGATTTGGGCACCAAACATTTTAAGAAACTTTATAAAGCTCAGGAAGGCTTGTCTATTGCTGAAATTATTAAGGTGGCACGGTTATACCCCTGCTTTGTTGAAGAGGAAAAAGTTGGGCCTTTAATGGACCCTGTCTCCGAAAAAGAACTAATGGAAGTACTTCACTCCTTTCAAAAAGGGAAAAGTCTCGGACCTGATGGATGGCCTATTGAATTCTACCTATGATGCTTCCATATTATTGGATCGGACTTACTGAAGGTGATTGAGGAATCAAGGGTGAGCGGCTACATTCATAACCCAATCTCAACTACACTTTCATAGCGTTCATTCCCAAGACAGACAATCCTTCCTCCTTTGAAGATTTTCGGCCTATCTCCTTATGCAATTGTTTATACAAGATCATTTCAAAGGTAATCAACAGAAGGCTGAAAGTGATCCTCTCAAAACACATTTCTTGTGAACAATTTAGTTTTCTAGAAGGCAGACAAATACATGAGGCCATAGGAGTAGCACAAGAAGGACTTCACAGTATTAAACTAAAGAAGCTCAAAGTTGTTGTGGTAAAAATAGATTTATCCAAAGCTTTCGATTGGGTAAACTAGTTATACCTCAGAATGTTATTGATTCACTTAGGTTTCGGGTTGGACTTTACCAACTGGGTAATGGGATGTCTGAGCTTGATTTTCTTCTCCATTCTTCTCAACGGCTCAGCCACAGGTTTTTTTCAAGAGGAAAGAGGATTGCGTCAAGGTTGTCCTCTCTCTCCTTTACTTTTCCTTCTGGTTGCTGAAGGCCTCAGTCGTTACCTGACAGGGGCAAAACTGGTAGGAAGATTCACAGGGATAAAAATCTCTAATGGGCTGACCATTACACACTTGTTCTTTGTTGACGATATATTAATATTTTGTGATGGCTCGAAGAGAGATGCTGACATATTATTGGAGGGTCTCACACTATTCAAAATTGCAATTGACATGCAGATTAATGCACAAAAATCCAATATTCTTTTCTCTCACACTGAGGACGATGTTTTTCAACATTATTTAGCCCAATTCCCCTTTCAAACACAGGGATTGGATGATGGACTTAAATATCTCGATTTCCACTTAAAACCAAATGATTATCGAAAGACTAACTAGTGGTGGCTCTTGGCAAAGTTGGAAAAAAAATTGAAGGTCTAGAGCAATAAATGGTTATCAAGGGCAGGGAGATTAGTATTAGTCAAGTTGGTACTAGAAGCAATCCCATTTTATTGGATGTCCCTCTCTTGGATCCCTAAGGGCATTCTAGAAAAAGCGAGAAAATTGTCTCTCTTACCTTTGGAGGGGGAAATCGAAAAACAGGGTGATGCCCTAGGTACGTTGGGAGAGAATTGCCAAACCAAAGGCCCTGGGAGGATGGGGCTTAAAAAATATTTTCCTGCTCTCAAAAGCCTTAGCAGCAAAATCAGTGTGGAGACTGATCTCAACAAAAAACCTTTGGACCCAAGTTGTCCTCTGCAAGTATGTGGCTCCACTCTCCTTGCTGGAATGGCTCAGGAGCCCCAGCCCTCGAACGATGGGTATCTCAGTAATGTGGAAAGCAGTTCAAAGTGATTTTGCAATGGTTGGAAATAGACTAGCTTGGATGGTAGGGTATAGTAATTCACTCAGAATTGACCATGACCCCTAGGCAGGTTGCATAAGAGAGCATATCCTTCCAATTGATCTTTACACAACCTTAGACCGAGGGGGATATTACTACTTGGCTCAGGTTGGGGACCCCCTTACCACAACTCTGTGGAAGCAAGGCTGGAAATACAGAGGAAGATTGGGTTTAGAAGCAGCTACAACTTTACTTTGGAACTGATATATCGAAGCTCTCAGAAAGAAAATATCTGATTAACAGAGAGAGATGATGAGCTCCTTTGGGACGGGGATCCGAGAGGAGTCTACACCCCAAAAGCCGATTATATCCAGCTAAGCATGGATCCATCACAACAAGATGAGAAATGGTGGTGGAGAAAAATCTAGAAACAAAAATGCCCAACAAAAGGAAAAATTTTGGTATGGACAATCTTAGAGAACAAAATTCCTATACGGGACATACTACAGAAGCGTGAATTTCATGGCTCGAGCTGGTGTTCTCTTTGCAGAAATCAAGGGGACACGACTGACCATATTTTTGTGCGATGCCCTTTCACCTCATCGGTCTGGGCAGAAGCAACTAAATTAAACAACACCATTTGCCCCTAGCAAGGCGCATCCTTCGATGAAGCCTTGAAATTTTGGCTCTCACCGAGGACCCCACAAAACCTAAAAGCTTTTCCTATCATCGTCGCTTGGGGGATATGGTTAGCTAGGAACTCCACAACCCTCCGGGATGAACCCCAGTTTCCACTCCAAGTGGCCGTAAACTGCTTAAGTATACTTGATCATCACAAGCTAGGGGATAAATTGGGACAGGGCACTGCTTGAAGAGTAAAGGTGGAACAAATAGATAAAGGACGATTGTGGGCTTTCTTTGATGGAGCGGCCTCGGGAGATCAATTACTTTGTTGGGTGGGGGGGGGCGGATGTTTATATTTTATTGATCAACATTTTTTCCTTCTCAGGGCTGGGTTGGGGGTTGTCTCCAACAATTTCTCAAAGCTTCTGGCTTTAAAATTGTTAATTTTATTTGCAGTGGAAAAAGGATGTAACACACTGCAGGGCTTTGGGGACTCTTTACTAATCATCAACTGGGTGAACCAAGAACAAAATTGTCATATTACTAGACTAATGCCTATTCTCGCAAAAGTACTAAGAATTATCTCTACATTTGACACTATTTCTTTCTCTCATGTCTACAGGGAAAGGAACACACTGGCTGACAGGGTTCCCAAAGAAGCCTCGCAACTAGAATATGGCAGATGGCATATCACAGAACATACAGCAAAAGGCAGTTTTGATTACCACAAACCCTTTTAGAATGGTCAACTATAGGGAACTACTTTTTTTGGAACCCCGTGACTGATCATAATTGTAAAATGATGTAAAAATCATGCTATTGTGTTTTTATGTTTAAAGACTGGAAGGTGTATGGACATACAACAGGATTGATATTATGTTGCTATTTTTTGTTTTCGATGAAACTTTCAGAAATGGAAGTGATCTCACCAAGACAATGTCTATTTGGCTATTCTCCATAGCAAATATATATCGACGAATGTAATTTTGTACCTCTTTAATGAAATTACAAATTTTTTCTATGGAAAAGAAAAAAAAACAAAAATAATATAAAAGCAAAGTTGTACATAAACCAAAAACAAAATTAAACATAAAAGCAAAATAGTCCATAATAGGAAAAAGCCCAAGCACAAAATCTCATTTATAGTTAAGTTAGGGATTTAATTTGCTAACAACAAAGCAATTAAAATATCTATATTTTTGGCACTTTATACCATGTCATCCAATTCTAAGATGGAAATCAACAATCAATTTAAACAAATTTGACTTGTAAAATTATTAGCATATAAGCATGAATATATATGAAGAAAAATAATAAATAAAATTGTAACAAAGCAAAATAAACCATGACAATGTCAATGTTATTGTATAAACAAAAATACAAATGATGCATTGTAATAAATAGCTAAAAAGACCAAGGATTAACTCACCCATTGCAGCAAATTTTGTTGAGCATTTGACTAATTTGTAGTTTGTAAAAAAAGGTGCTCAGATCAAATCACTCAATTAACACAGTAATCAACACCAAAAGAGTTACTAGGAATGTCAATCTCAAATATGGAAAAAACCATCTTGAGGAAAAAAAACATCCTTGGATTTCCCACCATGTTTTCCTTGAAATCGATAAAATAACTAAAACAAATAAAAGCTCTATTACTTAGGTTCATATATACACTCTACAAAGGGATAAATTTTAATTAAAAGAATGTTTATTTAGTTTCTAAAGGCCATTCAGTTTTGTATTTGTTGATAGTCTTTTTGATGCCCCATGTGTTACTTATCCACAATGTCATTTTGGCACTGATTGTATTCAGTTCGAATTCTAATTTTTTGATGAGGTTCAAAAGAGGTTCGCCCTTAAGTTGTTTATATATGTATAATTTGTTGACCAGTCAAGTGC
>JASDQU010107073.1:164218-174859 GCA_032191745.1 Picea mariana
AAAGACAAGTTTGAATATATTGTTAGAGCTCACAATGATAAAACTAATGAATCTCTAGTGAGTACAGGGAAAATAAAGAGACTTGTCAATGCTAGCAAATCTCTTGTTTTCTTGCTTGAGAAACAAAGAGATCAAGATGTATCGGATGCTTCTCCAGATTGTGATCCATGTCATCACCATGAATTGGTGAATTCATTTGGTGAAAATGTTCAGAAGATGGAGTAGGTTGTTGATTCATTTCACTTGGAAACAATGTATTTCTTACTATTTCTAGTTAGTTGTTTCTGGTTGTAGGCATGAGAGTGAATGCAAGAGATTATGGAAGTAGGGAAATGAACATTTATGTCAACAGTATAATTGTATTTCTTATCATGGTTAGACAGTTTGTTATGATGCACCATGTTTTCACTATCCAGTCACGATGGGTGGATTATGGACAAGTGGGCAGGCAATGCCCTCACTTAATCAATGTATAAAGAATTTTGGGGGTCCAAAAGCTCCCCATTGAGGAGGAATGATCTAGGAGGATCTAAAATTGCTCAAAAAATAATTTTCTCAAATGGTGAAACAAATGGTACCATTGCGTAGAGCTCGATGATAGCTTTCCAACGATGCCAATTTCGCCTCAAATGAGCGTTGTATGAGGAATATATCTCGATCTGAAGTTTTCGCCAAACAATGTAAATGATGACAGGGTAGTTCGTACTGCTGACGTCAACATGATGAAGTGGAAGAAGGACAAGATGCCATGTGACAGGATGATGTCAGCCGTCGTACGATGACGTCAGATGTCGTGCAGAATGACATCAACATCTGTACATTGATGTGGCAGGATGACGTCAATGGTCATATAGGATGACGTCACCATCTGTATGATGGTGTGGAAGGATGATGTCATCATCCATACAAGTGAGTTAGCAGATGAAATCAACAACCCAGTCAGTTGGTGACGTCAGTAGCCTAGTCAGTGAGTGATGTCAACATCATAGCCAACAACAATAACCAATGAGGGGCTACCACGTGGCCCAATCAGGAGGTGCCACATGGAACTTTCTAGAAGGCCAAGGAGGCCTAGCAGATACCACCAAATTTGGTGAAGACCACTATATCTGGCGGAAATCCTCCAAATCTATAGAAATCTTATCAAATTTGGCAGACTTTGCTTTATTTATCTAGGCACAAAAATCGATGCAGAGGTGGTCTTTGGCATGCAAATCGAGATGGTATGGAATCTACAAAGTGCATTATTGGAATTCATGCTGAAGGGAGGTTCTGAGAGCATGTTTAGAACCATATCAACTTTATACTCAAAAGTTGCATAATTTCGCAAGGAATCCAAATATGTCATTTGTTTCTGAGTTGGAGCAGTCGAACAAAAAAGTGTTGGAGAGGACATTTGGCATGCAAATTGAGACAGTATAGACCTGACAAGACACAACGTTGGATTTTGTGCTAGAAGGGGGGTCCTGAGGGCCTGTTCAGAAGTATGTCAACTTTATACTCAAAGTTGCAGAATTTTAAGGGGAATCTAAATATGAATTCTATTTTTGCATTCGAGTATATGAATAGAAAAGTGCTTCCAGATCCCAAATTGTCGATCCAAGCATAGTCGAGTCTATACTCTAAAGTCTCAGGACTTCCTATAGAAGCCAATGGTGATGTTTGCTTCTATCCAAAAGTTGCAGATTTGAAAGGTGGTTTTAGGAGTTTATATGTAAGCATTTATTTTGTATTCTTAAATCATTTGAGATTAATGAAGAGCGCTCTCACTATTGGGAGTGGACCCAGAGACGTAGCCAGGATGTCTGGTGAACTACGTTGACAAGTTTTGGTGTGATTTTTATTGACAATAGTTCTCTCATAATATTTTCTTTACATCTCACAAATTACTTATGAATATTGGATTAAACAAGTAACTTCACAAGCATGAGAGTTTAGTTAAGTGAAGTTATTCACATAACACTGTGAAGTGCACTATCATTTAAAAGATCTTGGAAACTAAAAAAGATTTGTTATCAATGAAGGACTAATAGTTAGATTGGTAACTTAAGATTTCCAAATCAATATTGATCTGTAGTACAAACCATTTTACACATCTAAATTCACACATGTTGTCTCACCACCTAATTCAATCCTACTATCATAGTTGCAGTCACATATCACTTAAATATTGTAGACTATTTTGCACAGCTAAAGTCAGACACATTGTCTCGGCACCTAATTCAAGCATGTCATCATAGTTGCAGTCACGAATCGCTTAGATATTGCAACATACATAATGAGTCAGCCTCAACCGTCACTTTATAAAGAATGAATCAGACTTAACCATCAAAATGAAGGTAGCCGATTTCCTTTCTTCTAGAATGAGATTTAGAAACATCCATGGTACGAATTGTAGAATGAGCTTAATGGAGAAAGCAATTGATGATATGAATCACTTAACATGTATAAGCTATTTTATTATGAATTTATGCTTTTAACTAAATACGAAATATTGAAATAGGCCACTATCTTCCCCATTTGGCAGTTCTCATGGTACAAAATTCAACCAAAAATAGAGGTTCTTCAATCTCAAGGAATAGTTGTACGTGAATAAACTAAATATGGAACTTGGCCTTATGCAGGGCAATTGCTTCAGGTTATATTGGAAATTCGTTGTTGAACTTGTTGAGACATGCAAGGCATAGATTTCCATAAGTTTGCATAGACAACCCTAGACATATTGCACAAAATAGGTATTGATCATTATTAATTTTCCTATAAATAAGATTTTTTTTCCCGTAAAAAAATCGCACTTTCTATTAAAATATAGAATGTACATGAAAAAGGTGCTTCTACACATACATATATTGAATCTATGGCTCTGTTAAAAAAAAAAATCACAAAAACATTTTTGATACAAATTTCAACAAAAACCATCTACTAATAGGCTCCCTTCACCAAAAAAATCAGAATTGCATCTCATAAAAAAAATTCTTCTACTTTGGAGATCAAATCCCCCTTCAAGTACTCCTTCCACTGGATCACATTAATATTGAATGAAATATCCTCTTTAAATAGAGAGTCAACCTCCATGTTTAACTCTCTAAAAATATGCTTGAAAAGTATATCTCGAAATTGTCTCGAGATAATTTTCAATTTATGTCCAAGCAACAACAATTACAACTGTGTTAATTGCACCGAGTCCAACATCCAATCAATACATAGTTTTGAATCTCCGAAGATCTGAATTTCTCACACCTCCTTTTTGGTCGCCAATCTTAATAAAGCATATCAAGCAGAAAACTCAACCAAGTTGTTTGAACCTGAACCCATATTAGATTTCCCATGAAAGTAATGTGATTGTGAATGTTGTAAGATGATGCCCAAACCACAAGACATTACTAGTCCTTGACATGCCCCGTCAAAATATCCCCAAGGTTTGGATTTGTTTATTTCTCCTCTCTCAAATGTCTTCGAGGCTTTTGGGGAATTCGTAACCTTATAGAATTGGAGTGGGGCAAGAGCATGTTGTGAAACTCAAATGAAAGGATAAGCCTTGCTCTTGAAAAGTCCAACATTTTAGGCTAACCATAACCCCTCGAGACAAGAATAGGGAGCACCTTCCATGAAGAMAGCCTTGGATTTGTAAAATCATATTTAAAGCAATCCTTAATATTTCCCTTTGACCAAAAAATTGAAATCCCTAGTTGTTACCCARCCTCACTCCATACATGTAGGGAAAATGACCATTCCAAAAAAAGATGATTATTGAACTCCTTAAAATTCTTTCATAAATAACAATATCCATGTTGGACACATGATTTAGAAAAGTGTGTRATGMACATTTTATTAATCRATATGATACACATATATACACATTCCAATGACCTTTGGATTCATCTTCCAAGGTCTCTTGGAYTGGTCGACAACTGTTACAATCACTTGACCTTTCACATTCTKTCAAGTGAGGAATACCATAACCCTAAGTGGAATAGGTTTCCAACATCCCCCCCCTTAACCCGAAGGGATGTATGTGATTCCAAAGTGAGATTTGATATTTGAAAGTGGGTAGCTAAAATTTGAAAGTGTGTAGTTGTTGATGGTTGAATGTACTCTTTGAATCWGGTGGTTGTGGGATGACCACAAACCRAATGGATGGCAAAATTTGATGTCKTCTACGAAATGGTGATGGTGGTTTAAGGAAGATCACAAACAAATMTGATGGTTTAAGGATGACCACAAACTCTAGAACCCTTCTCTAGGATCAATGGTTCCTGGAACATTTCCTAAGTTAKCTAGAAGTTGGAAGTTGATGTCTTCTGCTAATTGGAAGTGCTTTTGATGATGGCTTAAAGATGACCATAAACTATGATGTAGAAGAAGTTGGAATTCTTCTACCAAGTGGAGGTTTAGGGAAACCACAAATCATTGTCTAGAACAAGCTGAAAGTCTTCTACTAAGTGGTGGTTTAAGGAAAACCACAAACCAATCATGCTCGCTTGTTACTGCTCGATTGATGGGACTTCGAAACTTGAAGCCTGACTGTCAATCATTGATGTTGTTCCCCCTTGTCAAGTACAAGGTGAGAAGATGGAAATCCTTTCACTATAATATGCGTCAATACTCGAGAGAAAATTCTACGATATGACTGAGATATCTTCTTGTCTATTGATGATCGTCACCTAGAAGTCATCCAACCATAGTGGTTCTTAACTCTTGCAGTTATGAAACAC
Source organism: Picea mariana (assembly GCA_032191745.1). Taxonomy (NCBI): domain Eukaryota; kingdom Viridiplantae; phylum Streptophyta; class Pinopsida; order Pinales; family Pinaceae; genus Picea; species Picea mariana. The sequence continues at coordinate 168,934 of JASDQU010107073.1, forward strand.
CTGTCTGGAGGATGATTGTGTTGTCCACAATGTTTGCAAGGATGAAGATCGAAGCATCGATATTCAATGTGGCCAACTCGTTGACAATGTTGGCATTTCAAAATCTACTCTTCAACTGGAGCAAGTGACTGTAAACTTTCTTGCAACAATCCAACACTTTGGAACTGGATCGGTCTAGTATAATCAAGATTATGAAAGGTGACATCCTTTCCATATTCGATACATGTTCTATGCTTGTTGTGTCTGATTTCTTCCCAGGGTTTGATGATCTGCTTGGAAAGAGGAAGCTGATATTTCTCTCTACTTGAATCTAGAGTTGTCTCACTAAGTGGCTCATGCGCTAGTTGTTGGTCTGAATCAACATCAACATCTTCATCATCTTCGAAAATAGGGTTTTGAACAAGGACTAGTTCAGAATGTTGTCGAAGATTCTTTCTCTAAATGATCTGGGATCTTTTCATCAAGTGACTTATAAAGAATTGTATTAAATGAGCATAAATTAAAGTGCACCATTAATGAAGGAAAATATCAATAATGAAGAGACATAAGCATCAAATCTGAACGCAAAAAACTTGATAATGGAGTTTGTCCCTAGTGGACTATGTCTCCGAGTCATGCTCTCAAATGGGTAGGCCTTCTTATTAACTCAACAAAAGAATTTTTCAAAATACATAAGTATACCTCAGTCTGAAATCAAGCTACAAAAGTTTTGTTCAGATCATAAAACATACAACACCACTAAATTCGTGGCGTCGAATTACCCAAAAATGATTGTCTCCACTCCTTGATCCAACTCTGGCACTCCTAGGCCCAAGAGAAACTATGTCTCGATTTTTGTGCCCTACAACCTGCAATAAATGATGAATAATTGTCTAGAAATGTGTGCCCGTCCATACCAACGTGCGCCCTCCTCCAACACTAGGTGGATTCATGTTTTAAATAATAAAACCGACATTACAACCAATGTGAGGTCATTGGCCGATTGGTTACAGAGCATATATTAAGGCGTGTATAAAGGGGGAGGTCCCGAGGTCAAGCCCGCGGGCCTCCCCTTTTGGCTTAACCGTTGTAATATATATATATATATATATATTTGACATGTCTGTTCTGCTAACTTTGGTGAGGCTTCTAGAATTCGGTCGGGCGCCAGATTTGGCGGACCTGCCAAATCTTAATTTTGTTTTGAAATTTCAATCACGGGTTGTCATTGGGAATTTTCCTACTGCCACGTGGCAACCCATGACTGGGCCACGTGGCAGCCAACCATTGGGCCATGCCAACCACTCTACAATCACCTTACCACGTCAACGTACGGTCTGCCAACTCAGCTTGCCACGTCAACCGCCACGTCACTGTACAGACTGCCACGTGGCTCTACGGATTACCACGTGGTTGTACAGACTACTACGTGGCGCAATTTTACTAGTCCACGAAATGACCCAGATACACCAAATATGAGTGACACGAGGCAACATATGGTGCTGCCACGTAACCATGCTGACATCAATATGAAAAGTGTCACCTCCTGCACATGCCACGTATGTTGTACAGATGTTGACGTCATCTGCACTGATGTTGATGTCAACAATATGGATGCTGACTCATCCCCCTACTGATTGGGCTAGGTTGACCAAACTTTGACTGCGAATATATTTCGATCCGTAACTCTGTTTGCCGAGCCGTTTGCGTCATTGGAAAGCTTGCGACGTGCTCTTCGTGATGATGTCATTTTCACTAAGTTTTGTGAACTTTGAATATTTTCCTTTTCTCTGTCTACTGAGGCCATTCTGAGCGTCATGGGTTGCTTCTGCAAATTCTGAGTTGTTATTTATCTTCTATGGATCCTTTTTGGATCACACCTTCCCACTGAGAGATTTTTGGACCACCAAAAGATTTTATCAATCAACATATTAGTGAGGGAAGAGTTCCCTCACCTTGTCCTTCTCAATCCACTTTTCCTTGCTTGGATGTGCGCCCTTCAAGCCTATTTGAAGATAATCAACATCACCCCTGCGTGAAGTCCTCCTCCTTCTGTCCACGATGATACATTCCTTTAACGCATCCAAGTACTCAGGAGAAAACTCATCAATTGAAGGTATTGAAACTTCCTCATCCTGATCCATGATCATGGGAGGCTCAAATTTTTTAAGTTCTCTACATTTACAACTGAGTAAATCTGCATATAAGGTGGAAGATCCAGACGAAAAGCATTGGTACCACTTTTCTCCAAAATAGTGAAGGGTTCATAACAAATGGGCTTGAGTTTCTTGCCTTCACCCTTCAATCTCTCCTTGTTGATGTGAAGCCATACTCGGTCTCCAACCTGGAACTAATGATCAACCCTGTGCTTGTCATGCCGAGCTTTACACTGTGCTTGACTTTTCTCCAACTATTCCCTGACTACCTGGTGCACATGTTGGATCCTCTGGATGAACTTGCAAGATCTGTCCTCTTTTCTTTCTTCATTTGAATCGTCATCTCTCCCATACATCAAGTCCAAAGGAAATTTAGGTAGGTATCCAAAACATGTCTCAAAAGGAGAAATCTGAGTGGAGGAATGTAAGGCTTGGTTATAAGCATGTTGAACATAGGGTATCTGTTCATCCTATAACTTGGGATGCTTGCTGCAGTAGCCTTGAAGAAAAAGTACCATTATTCGGCTTACCAACTATGTCCGTCCGTCGGTCTGTGGATGGAAAGAAGTGCTCCTCTTTAAATTGGTGTCCATCATTCTCCACAAGCTTGTCCAAAAATCCCCAAGGAATTGAGTATCTCAATCTGAGATAATGGATGTGGGTAACCCAAACTGAACCCAAACATACTAAAAGAAGAGATTAGCAGTCTGCTCAGCAGTGATCTACTTTTTACATGGCATCAAGATACACATCTTGTTGAACCTATCCACTACAACATACAAATAGTCATGACCCCCTTTTGACATTGGTAAACTCCCTACAAAATCCATGGAGATACTTTCACATGGATGGGATGGAACATGTAGTGGTGAGTATAGCCCCAATTTTCTATTAGTGGGCTTACAAGTAGAACACATCACACACCCCTTTACATATTTAGTTACAATTGCTTTCATTTGAGGCCAGTAACAAAACCTTTGCAAATGAGCCATAGTTTTTCCTACCCCAAAATGCCCAGACACAAGAGAAGTGTGAGATTCTCGTATTACATGGACTCGTTCACTTGTAGGAATACATAGCTTTCCAAGATGGTAGAGTAGTTTTCCCTGCAGACAATAGTTCTCTACCTGTGCACCATGGGTTAGCTTCTCATACACTTCTTTAAAATCTTCATCATTGACATATTGTTCCACCTAGCTATCATGATATAAAGAAGTATTCTTCAAAATAATAGAAGCAACAATAGGAGGTCTAGAAAGCATATAAGCTACCTTGTTACTTGTACCCTTTTTGTACTCGATTACCAAATGAAATTGTCGTAGAAACCCATCCATCTGTAGTGTCAAGATTGTTGCAGTTTGGTTTGTGCTTAGAGATACTGTAAGGGTTGGTGATCTGTATGTATGATTGTTTCCTTCCCTAACAAGTAGTGCTTCCATTTCTTTAAACTTTGAACTAATGCATACAACTCTTTATCATATGTAGGATAGTTAACAACAACTTGGTTAAAATTTTCAGAGTGGTAACAGATAGGCTTACGATATTGCATCAATACTGCACCCATGGTGTATCCGTTGGCATCTGTCTTGATATCAAAGGGTTGTTGAAGATTCGACAGTGCTAATACTGGTGCGGTACTGATCTTTTCCTTCAGAGTGCCGAAAGTTTTTTGTTGTTTTCCTTCCCACTGAAAAGTGTTCTTCACATTGGTTGAGGCATGCAAAGGAGCTGCTATAAAGGAGAAGTTTGAAATGAACCTTCTCCAATACTAGATTTCACCTAAGAAGCTTTGTATCTCACTTATAGTTTTGGGCTAAGGCCAATTTACAATTACATCAAGCTTGGAAGGATCAATTTTTAATTCTCCTCCTCCTACAATATGACCTAAGTACACAAGTGCAATCTTGCCAAATTCACATTTAGACAATTTTACATACAACTTTCCCTTTGCAAAGTATCCAATACTTGCTTTACATGCCTCACATGTTCATCCCAAGTCCCGATAAAAATAAGAATGTCGTCTAAATATACAATCACAAAATCATCTAGAAAAGGCTTGGATACATCATTCATCACACGCATGAAGGTTGTCGGAGCATTACTAAGCCCAAACAACATAAATAACCACTCAAACAATCCCTGTTTGGTTTTAAAGGMAGTMTTCCATGCATCCTATTCTGCAACCCTGATCTGATGGTATCCACTGCGCAAATCCAACTTAGTGAAATAAACAACATTCTTTAACTGATCAAATAAATMATCTATATGAGGAAGAGGGTATYGATTTTTCATCGTGATTTTATTTAAGGCCYGRTAATCGACACACATTCACCATGTGCCATYTTTCTTTGGCACCATCACGATCGAAGAACCATAAGGATATGAGTTGGGCCTGATGACCCCTTGATCCAATAAGCCTTCTACATGCTTCTTGATCTTTGTCATCTCCACCACTGACATCCTGTACATGCCCACATTAGGAAGAGGAGAATCATGTTGAAGATGTATCTCATGTTGGATTTCCCTCTTAGGAGGTAATCCATCTGGTTCTTGGAAAATATCATCATACTTAGAAACAATATCAATTAATTCATTCTTATGAGAAGGATCACATCCTTGGAAAACGTTGGATGTTCCGACATCTTTCTCTCTTACGACCATGAGTACATATCTCTTATTAGTGTTTATGAGTCTCTTCATTCGTCCTGCACTAACAAGTGTTGTATTTACCCTCATGTTGTGATCTCTAACAATATATTCCACTCCCCCCTTAGTAAGGCGATATTTGTTCTCATGACTAAAGAAGACTGATTTTCTATCATAATGATAATGACTCCCCAACACTGTGCCACATATATCAAGTGATACAACATCCAAATCCACTTCATCAATCAACTTTGAAGCAATAGAAAATCTGACCCTACATTGTTTGGTGACATTAAGTTTTGCTTTATCACATACCCAACCAAGAGGATAAGGCTTTGGATGTGGTTTCGTTTCAAGACCCATCTTTTTGACAAGTGCTTCAAATATCAAATTTACTTGGGAACCCGGATCAAATAATGTATCTATGTAAGTGTGTTTAGATACAACTCTTATGTGAAATAATTCATTCCTCTTTCGTTCATCTTCATGAGATGCATTATTGGAATTTGAACTAGCATGAAGGGAATCTTTACCTTGTACTCCAACCGTTGTGATCTTTCCTTCGTCTCTTGAATCGGAACCAAGATCTTGTTGCATTGTAGTAATGTTTTTTGTCTTCCCCTTTCCACCGAACTATTTCGGTCTCTTCTCTGGATGCAGTTTCCAACAATGTTCATCATCGTGACCACTTTTCTTGCAATGAGTGCAAGATGGTTTTCCTCCTTCTCTCGTCACTGTGGAGGTCTTATTGTCCTTCCTTTTAAACTTCTTAAATGGCTTCTGTGAGAGATTGGAAGGTTTCTTTGTGGGATCTTCTTGAACATGCTTTCTCCTGTTCTCAAGGTGAGTGGCTTGCACACAAACTTCGTCAAGATTGGTGGGGTTAAACAAGAGAAAAGTATGACGAATATAACTGTGAAGTGCACCAATATACTTTATTAGGGTTTCATAAGAATCCAAAGGAATGTTTAATGCAAGAGCTTTCTTCCTAAATTCTTCTATGAAACTTTGTACAGTTTGACCTGTATTTTTCCTTAAAGTTTGTCATTCCATCATTGTTTTATGTAAATAACCCAATGGATAAAATTGCTTCCTTATCGTTGATTTAAATTCTGACCATGAGGAAAGAAGATTACTACACTTAC
>JASDQU010107074.1:0-28002 GCA_032191745.1 Picea mariana
GAAAAGAAAACAAAATGAAATACATTGAACACATAAGATGGATTGACAAGGCATAAAATGGTTGATCATAAATTTTGTGAGTACTTGAATTTTTCTTACTTAAAATTTCATATTTGCTACGATGTTTATATTTTAATTAATTTACAATCATCCATCAATGTTTTCTACAAGGTGCTAATTTATAAAGAATAGTCATCTAAACTTTTGATTGGCATTGGATTATGTATGGGTTGCGAGTATATGTTAGAGTATGAAGGGTTAATTGAACAATTTGTAACTAGCAATGTTGTTTTGCTTCACTTATTTATATTAATGGAACAACAAGAAGCATTTAATTAAATCTATACTTTATTATGATGTATAAAACTCGTAGGAAACAAAGTATGGAGTAGAGCCACCAAAAAATACTTTGATAGGTGGAATGAAGTATGGCTTCAATGAGATGCATATGTTTTATGAAGTACTTGTTGCTTTAACATGCTTTTTGATTTACACAATCACATATATTATACTATAAATGTAGATATAATCATTACGGTTTATTTCCATGTTTGTAGATGGAACATGAAGAGGTTAACCAAAATCAAGCTAATCAACAAGACATTTCAAATAGCCCAAGTACAATATACCCTGCAAGTGATGAAAAAAAGAGGCATGCAAAAAACTCAAGCAATGGCAACAATTGAAATGTTTATATGTAAAAATTATACATTTTATTTAATCTGGACATATTGTCCCAATTAATATGACAATGGGTTACAAATAATTGCAATAATTATTTACTAACATTTTACTTATCATGGAATTTTATGTTTTCCCATCTTATAGGATGAAAGCTCTCTTATTCATATATAATAAAATGAGATTCTTATTCTATTGTAGTTTCTAGTGTCATAAAATGTTACACTATTGATTAAATAAATGGATGAATTACATTATAACAATGAACATATGTGTAATATGTTAGTATCTTTTTTTAAATGATACAAAACATTAATGTAATGATTATATAAAAAAAACATTCACTAAAATATAAAAATTGATATTATTATAAAAAAATATTTGTTTTTCTGATGATTAATTGAATTTTTTTTTTAAAACAAGAAATTTAATTTTCATACTCATAACATAAAAGGCTTCAACAATGAAACACATTGGTGCATTGTATTAATTTAAAATCAATAATGTGTTTCATACATATTTACACATTGATGCATTTAAATGGTTCCTACCCACTAATGCAATATACAAGTAAAAAAACACTAGTGCTTATCACTATAATAAGAGAACTAGTGCATCTAACTACAATAACAATATTGATCCCTTCTATTATACCATTATTGTTATCATCACCATTACTAAGATATGATGATCTATAAGTAAATATACACATTGATGCTTGATCATGCATAATATGCATTAGTGCTCAATCTATAGTGCCCCATTTGTTTCTACTAGTTTGGTAAACCAGATCTTATTATTTCAGAGAGTTTGTTTACAAAATGATTTAGTTTATTGACTTTTATTATGATGAAACTCAAACTTTTAAATTATTTGATTGGCTTTAAGTGATTATTTTGAATGAGTTAATTTAAATATTTTTATGATAGTATGGATGGATTAAATATAAATTGATATGACATAACTAGCATTGTCAATTCATGTGATTATGACACTTTGAAATAAAAGTGTTGGATACATTAAATTGCAAATGATATTGATGGTTTTCCTAGTGTGATAAGGAAAGCCACAAGTGTAAAAGTGTACATTGACATGGAATTGATTCAACCTTATATTGTGCTTTGTATTTAGTTAAGGTATTACAATAATATTATATGATTAATGATATGCTTTGGTTGTGATTATGGAATAATTTGATGCATTGTTTGCAGTGTGTGTAGGAATAAGGAACATGCTTGTTGATTAGTCCATGTATGGGTAATGGAGTTCTATGGTGTGTAGAGTACCATTAAAAGAGGAAGAAATAAAATCATTTTTCCACTTACTACCACTCCTTTCTTGTGACCCAGGTTGAAAAGATAGTGACATTTTTACTTAGAATTTGTACGTTTCCATGAGGGTAGGTCGTAGATTCAGTCACTCACAAGGTTTAGCTGAGGGGAACACAATAACATGATATCATTATTCCTAGTGACCATTAGTCTCTCAACAATAGTGACAAAAGTTGAGTTAATAGGGTCTCAGTAGTTACACCATTTCCCCCACCAAAAAACTTGAATGCTCGAAGGGCATGCGTAAACACGACACCCTTGGTGCACACTGAAATGTAACTCTTGAAGGGCATGTAGAAGCATGTCACCCTTGGTATCAGTTATAAGTTATCAAATATACATTGAAACATGATTGATTAAACATATAAAATATTATTTCTTTAGCACATGTGCATTTTATTTAATATGAGAAAAATAATTATGTAGTTTATCCATTTTAATAAGAAGGTAAAGTTAATTAAATGAATAATTGTATGATTGAGGATACAGGTTATGAGGTATCTCACAATAAGATAAATAAACTAGTTTAATTAGAAACCATTAGAAAATAAATACATTTTAGAATGTGCATGAAATGAAAATAAAGTAATTTTAATTAACTAAAAACTAATTATTAGTGCACCCATGAATCAAGGAGAAGAAATAAGAACAAGGAATTAAAATTTGAATAAAGTGTGAGAAAACAAAAGTGGGTTGAGAGATGTTAAAGAGAGTTAATAAATAACTAAATTAGTGACTATGTGTGCATCCACTCAAATAAAAAATGAGGAAGAGATCAAGGGTACACTTAAGAGTAAAAATAAGAAATGTGATAGTTGGGTGAAGATAAATCATTATTTTGTATTTTTAAATAAGTAATTATTTGTGTTGTGCATGTGAGTGACACATGGGTGGGTGATAATAGGTAATTATTAATTTAGTAAATTATATTTTTGCATGAGATGGACCAATGGCTTGAACCACAAAGCCTATAAAATGAAGGATTGAGCTAGAGGAAAAACATTTTTTGCACTCTAATGTTGGACGGTTGTCATAATACTTAAATTTCTATTAGTAATTGTTGAAGAGTTTGGTCTATTGAAGAGTGTTATTGAGGTGCAGATTTACTCTCAATGTTAGCAGCTTCACTCTTCTCTTATTTTTATAGATTGGTACCCTCTATACAACTTCATTGCAGCTCAAGGGTCCTTAGGGATGAAGAGTACCCATTGAAATTGGTAGGGTAGTCAATCGATGAGCTATCTCTAATAAACAAGTCATACAAGGAGAAATACCAAAAACAATTGACAAAAAAGACTACGAACTCCAAATTCAGAGTTTCTCAACACAAATTTCAGTTACAACAAGATATGTAAATATATTTTAGTTTTTCTCATTTACATTTTCCATTATTAAAAGATATTCTTTCTATTTCAATAATCATACCATTTTAAATATGTACAACCTTTGGAATTTATTTAAACTTCTACATAAACTTGGTTATTATTATTATTGAATAAAAGTGTAATTTTGCTCTCATATATATTTACATGTGCACATTGTTTCTACATTATTTTGGATTATGAACTTGATAAAGAACCCCTTGTAATTTTGAAATTATAGTCATATGGTTAAAAAAAAAATCCAGTGGATTTTCATGTGCAATTGTTTCCCTATTTTTGGTTTATGAATTTGATGAATATATTCTGTCATTTCGAAATTGTAATCACAATTTATCATCTCAATCTTTTAAATTCTTTTATATTATATTTTATGGATCAAATCTCTTGGATCGATTGCATTATGAATATAATTTCGATTGCATTATGAATATAACTTGATACTCTATAGTAAATCTCAATGATGGCATATTGTTTAATGTACATGAGTATTTTATACTCTATTCTATAACTCAAAATGATGTCATTTCATTTAATGTCCACATACTATCTTATATTTAGTTCTATAACTCAAAACAATGGCATATTATTTAATATGTACAAAGTATTTTATATTCTATATTGTAACTCAAAAGGTCGTTAATGAATACAACGTATTTTATACTTTCACATTGTAAACCATGTGATGATGGTTTATGATTTTTATTAATTTCAGTTTGTATTGTGTATTATTTTTTGTTTGTTTGTTAGTTTTTCTATGATTTGTGGGATTAGCCTGTGGTTTAAGAAACTGTGATTCATGGGTATCTAAGCTATTAAAATCATTCAGGGATCACACCCGGCTTGAGCCACACCAACCTTTAATATGGTTGTATTTTTTGTCTCTACGGGTTTCAAACCGATAAATGTAACATCACGAAGTGCTTTAACAACACACTCTGTCACCGACTATCCTACACCTTGAGGACTTTGTATCATGTATTATAAAACATATAATAACATATTGTTTTAATGAGTATATTTTATGTTGTAAAAAAAATGGTATTTAGAGTAACCTAAATCCTACACTTATGAAATATAAATAGTCACTTTGATAAAGATTTATTTTTATATAAAAATAAAATATAAAAATGAAATTTAATTATGTTTTATTTAATAAACTAGTTTTGTTCTCCATATTGTTGTCAAGGTGGAGTTCGACTTAAGATACAATTAGATTAGCAATTTGCTAATTGATAACTATAGCATCGACTAAGCCCCTATAGACCACACACATTTTTTGTTGTTGTAATATATAACAATAGATCAATTCATGTAGATCGATAGGTTGTATGAAACTAGGTGAATTGTAAGGTCGTAAGGTCTGTACGAATGAACACTCTATATAGGAGAAAATTCATATAAATACAAATGTTGTTCATAAACCAAACCTGTGTTTGAATATTGCTACAACTATGAATTCATTGACTCACTCTATTAATTGAGAAAACATGAATGCAATATAAAATTCATATTATGCAATAGAGTAATCATGGGTTTAATCGATGCATTTTACCTGTGTAAATTTATGAATATAGGAATCTTCTAGTGTACATTGGTTCAAATTGAATGCTTCAACTATGTATGAATTCATTGATTCACTCTATTAATTGAGAAAACATGAATGCAATACAAATTCATATTATACAATGGAGTAATCATGGGTTTAATCGATGCATTCTACATATGTAAATTTATAAATATAGGGATCTTCTAGTGTATATTGGTTCAAATTGAATGCTTCTTCTGTAAAATATCAATTTCTTGTGCATTAGCAATCTTAAAATTTATAAATATAGGGATCTTCTAGTGTATATTGGTTCAAATTGAATGTTTCTTCTGTGCAATATCAATTTCTTGTGCATTAACAATTTTAAAATAACTTGTGCATATTTTCTATTTACAGAATACCTATGTGCATATTTCCATTTAAAAGACATCTAAATTATGCACAATGCCAATTTTGGGAGTATCCGTCTCAGGAAAACGAATCAAAATAAGTTAAACTTTATATAGTAATCTCAATTAGTATAGATCCATTCCATTCTACTATCTTAGACTGTACATTATTGTGTATTAGAGAAAAAGCAATCAAAAAATCGAAAATAAGTCTCATTCCTATAACACAAAAGTGTGTTCATTAAATATCTTTATCAAGCACAAGAAGTAATATGTTTTTATTAATGCATTAGCTCCATCATAAGCATTTAGGGTTGTCCATGATGTGGTCAAATGTAGGAAAAAATATATTTATTAATCCAATCAAACAATGACTATCGCGGTTGTTACTATACAATCCTATATAAAAAAGAAAAAGGCAATCCACTATGAAAAGAAAAAGGAAATCCACTCTTGTAATATTAGGTCCACATAACATACTGAAGATTCAGAAAAGTGGAATCTAGGAAAAACCCTAGCGCTGAGCTCCCGTGCTCCTGGCTCTCCTGAAGCCGCCGACCCAACGTCTCCTGCTCTCCTGCGCTGCAACCAAGTTTCAATGGCGGCCCCCTCATCTCCATCGCACGGTGGTGCTTCTGGTAAGGCCGTGGCATTGGCTGCGGGCCTCCCTTGCCCTCCTTCGCAGAAGATGCAGTCTTCTCTGGCGGCCCCCTCATCTCCAAAAAATGGTGGAGCATCTCCTGGTAAGGCCGCGGCAAAGGCTGCGCGCCTCCCTTCTTCGGCCGCGATTTCATCTGGTGGGTCGAGTTCTCTTGCAGGTGCATCTCTAGGAGCTCCGTCGGCAACGGCCTCAGGCTTTCCCCCTCTGGTGCTGACCCTCTCCTTCAAAGAGGTGGCTTCACGTCAAGGGTCCCTCTCCGGTCTGCTTACAGTGGTTCCGAAGGTTGCAACTCTTCAAGGTCACCCCTCTGGTCTACATGCAGTAGTTCCTGAAGCTCCGACAGTTTCCATCCCAATGCCGCAAGAAGCCTTAACTCATGCTCTCCATTACAGCATGCATGCTCTAGTTTGCAGATTCAATGGGTTTTGGCCCTCTCTTCCAGATTTAATCTCCTGGTTCTCTTCCGAATGGTACCCGTTATTAGACGGAGAAGTCATCCCCTGCCCTTGTGCAAAAGGGTTTTTTGTGGTAGTTTTTGATTCTACAAGTGACATAGACAAAGTGTTTAACTCTGGGCCATGGTTCTGGGGCAGAGCAGGCTTGTCCATGCAACACTGGACCCCTGCCTTCGACCCCTCCACAGATTGTATCTCTTCAGCCCCAGTCTGGGTGAGACTCCCATACTTGCCCTTGCATTTCTGGGGGGATGAATCTCTTCATTCGATTGGCAATGGCCTCGGCAAGTTCCTCTGCAAAAGTCCAGACTCCAAGCCAACCCGCTCCACCTTCGCCCGAATCTGTGTGGAAATGGATTTCTCCAAAGGTTTCCCAGCTGAAATTATTCTTCAAGGCAAGGACTACTCAAGGACCCAAAAACTTGACTATGAGAATCTCAGCTTCAGGTGTAGGAATTGTTTCGAAACTGGGCATTTAGCCCGTCACTGTGGAAAACCGCCCGGGAAAAAAAGGTTGTCCAAGCCCACTTGGTGGACGGGGGTACCAACGGTACCGCGCCCTGAAAGCAAGACCCCTGAAGAGGCAGAAGAGGCAGAAGTTGAAGACGAAATCAAACCCCCTACTAAGGGGGAAGCAGAAGACTCTCCCAAGTCACCCACCCAGCAAGATCCCCTGGCCTCAAGCTGGGCAGACTTAGCTGATAAGGAAGACGCTTTAGGCCTGTCGGAAATCCATTCCATTGACCACAACAATGAATGGAAAACAGTGTCAAAGAGGAAAAAAAACTTCCATCCTAGAAGTGATGTAATGACGCGAAGCCGTTCAAGCTCGCTGAAATAGTCTTTGTGTTAGCGAACTAGTACTGAGTTAGGATATTTAGGCTTATGTTTTCAAGTATACAAGCAAATTTCTATCGATGTAACGAACCCCGGTGGCATGTCCACTGTTATTAATACAAAGCTCCTCTAACCGTTTCTGTCAAAAGAAATATTAGGTCCACATATGCATTGTTATGGGAATATAAATATGAAAATTATAGAAATGTCTTGCATATATTGTATATAATTAATACAATTAGTAACAAATTCTAACAAGTGTTGCATGGCAGCGTAGTCCCTACTGGGTTGAATTGGGGATAAATGCAAATGGATGGGGAAAAAGTAGCAGGGGAAGATGGAAATTTCAGTGTAGATGTGGCAAGCAGCATGAAGGACAGGTGGTAACCATGCAAGAAATGACACATGCTCTCTAGAGTCCAATTTATTTTGTGAAACTATATAATCCATTTTGCTATGTTCAGAATTTCCGCTCTTTCCAGTAGTCCTACTTTGCATGTTTTATCTATTTAGTGTATATTTTGAAATGGTTAGAGTTAACTAAAGTTTCCATAGAGTTGTCTGTATATGTGTCAGTAGAAAAAAAAAACTAAAAGGAGCATATAAATATAATAGGAGATAAAAAAATAGTGTTAATTGGAATATATCAAAAAATAAAAGTGTGTTACATATTCCTGGAAATTTAAATGTGTTTGTCATATAGACTGGCATTTGGGCTTCCGCGGACCCAGCAGAAAAAGATATGCATGATAAAAAGACAATTCAAATAAAATAAACGCATTCAGCATAGTTGAAGATAAAAATTTAGGAGCACATAAATATAAAGGAGACAAAAAATAGTTTTATTTGGAATATATCAAAAAATAATAGTTTGTTACATATTCCTGGAAATTTAAATGCATTTGTCATATAGATTGGGATTGGGGCTCCCACGGACCATAAGAGGAATATGTACAATAAATAGGACTATGGAAAGAAGAAGTGGGTGATGGTAGAGTGTAATACCTGAAAAGAAGAAATGGGAAGGTACCAGTGTTTGGCTAGAGATTTCTATTTAGAAAATGTGGAATAAATGGATTGATAAACAAAGGAGGATGGCATCAGTATAGACTTACAACGATGGTACATATAAGTATTTTTACTATTTGCTTGGCGATGCCTTTTCCTGTTGCCTTTCATCGGTGACACCCTTCAAGTTCGTTTTGACGAATTCTTCAATGTAGCTTCTCAAGGGGGCGACGTTGATGTCATTCCAGATTTTTATGCTGAAAATTTCACTTTCTAATTCACTTAGATCAATAGAAAGATTACACAAAGCCTGATCAATGTATCGATTCTGTACGAAATAGCCGACTAGCCAGTTGTCCACGTGATCTTGACCATATTCAAGAATCCTATAAAAAATTTCTAAAGACAATGCCTTAAAATTATCAGCTTATTTATCGAAAGCTTGCTTGGTTAATGCCAACAAGTTAACGATTAAGTTGGGGTCCTGGAACTCGTTGGTCCTTCCGACTAACTCTATTTTGGTTAGCTTTGTGAAGAATATTTCTTTCTTTGATATTTCTTTCTCACATGATTGGACAATGAGATACAGGTTCTTCACCTTCTCTTTCTAGCATGCTTCTAATTGAGTGATCCGACTTTTGGAGGGGAGATCATGTTGTCTTCTTGTCATGCCTGCCATGTTGTTGACATGAAAGGAAAAAGGGATGATCATGTCCAAATAGAAAGTTTCTTCATTTTTAAAATATGGCTGCAGAAGTTTGAGCAATTTATGTGCCCTCCTTCCCAAGGAATCCATAGTTTGTGATGTTTCCTAGGCCTCAAAAATCAATTCCATTCTTTTCTTGATATTTTTCTCCACATATCCTCTACACAATGCGAGGAAGCTAGAGGATCCTTTTAACTTTGTTGTAGGGGTGGCAGGCTTGGCTATTGCCAAATGACTGGAAAACAATGGCATAGGAATCAAAGCTTCCTCTAATTCCTTGATCTGGTCCTTTAGTCTAGCATTCTCGGCCTCAATGCCTCCAATGGAATCATCAAGAGAATCTATGGTTTCTCTGTGAAGTCCATAGATTTGGGACAATCACATGTTGGCAAGGTCAACTTCTGAACGATATTTTCCTTTCTTATTTTTTACATCTCTCTTTTCAATAATTAATTTTTTAGATTTGCTTTCAAAAACAACACTTTGGAATACGAAGGATTTATCTTCACCAAAAAAAATTGTATCAACTATGTCCATTGGGTAGCTATGTTGAATCGTGTCTCCCGACTGATCAAGGTTGCAGAATATGCTATCCAGATCAGTTTCAAGTTCCATGTTCTCACTCTCAATTTCGGGCTCTTCCACCTCCCCTACAATTCTTTTTCTCTTCTTCTGCACAAGAAGCTTGTGAGAACTATCAATTTTAGGATGAACCTCCTTCGTTTGAAGAACTTTGGGTTGCTTTGTTACTGTGGCAGGTCATTGGAGCGATGCTTTGTTACTGTGGTAGTTCTGGTCCTCGGGTCTGAAGATGTTCACTGTAGCTCCACTGAACTGTCGTCGAGTTTGTGCCATTAGTTTATGAAAACATTTGTTTGCTCCAGATGTTGCTTGAGATGAACAAATGGAGGGGATAATATAAACCCCCCGGAAATGTTGGTTCAATGCGTGCGAATGGAAAATATCCTCGAGCTCTTCTCTCATTAATGACAATCTCTATGTGTGTTGTATGATGAGTTGTTAGAAGTAAAGCTTAATTATTGCATACTTATAAGTGTGAAGGTGGCAGTTACGATGAAGAACATTTAAGGATTGAAGGTTTCGTGAATGAACCAAGACAACGACGTGCAAATGACATTCCATGGTATTTGAAATTAACACTCGGAAGGGATAACAAAAGCCTCTGCAAATATCGGTTTAATGTGTATTAATGACGGATCTTCTCGAGCCTTTCACCCATCAATGAAAAATCACACGGTTCCTGTATGATGAGCTATTAGCATTGAAGATTACTAATTGCATATTTAGAAACAAGAATATATATAGATGGGGAAGAGCAAGCAAGGAATGGACAAGTATGAAAAGAGGTCGGACAGGATTCAAAATAGGTTTACAGGAGATAATGAGGAGAGGTGAGTGTCCAACGGTGAAATGACTACAAAACGTGTAAAACAGAAGAGGGCATGATGGTGCAGTTCAGCGGACGGTTTGTATATTTGCAAAATTGCAGGAAAGTGGCTAAGTATGGAATAGGGAAACAATCGGTCGGGCTCGTTTTTCGGAATTAGGGTTTGAATATTTCATGAAGGGGTCAACCCAAGGTTCCACAAATGACATTCCATGGTGTTTGAAATAAACACTCGGAAAGGATAATATAACCTTCCGAAAATCTTGGTTTAATGCATATTAATGGGAGATCTCCACAAATCTTGGTTGCTTTCCAAAGGACAGGACCTAACGACTAAATTTAGTTTTTTTATTATAAATAAGACTCTTTTATTATAAACAAGTGAAAATAAGGAATGGCCAAATATGAAAAGCGATCGCACAATTTTCAAAATACAGGGAATTTGCAGTAGAGGTGAGGGCGAGTAGTGAGATTGGATGTCTTAGAAAATTTTAACTGCAAAATGCGTAAAAGGGAAGAGTGCAAGAAAGGAAGGCGAAGCATGAAAAGTGGTCGGACATGTTTCAAAATAGGGTTAAAGGGGATTGATAGTAGAGGCAAAGGCCGACGTTCAAATTGTATGTATCGAAATTTCTGACTGCAAAATACGTAAAAGGGAAGACTGTATGGTAGGGCGGCCCAGCGGTCAATTTTTATATTTTCGGAATTGCGGGTGTTTTTTGCATGTCGCAGAAAAATGGAAGGGAAATATTTAGTCTGCCTGTCCATGAACTGGCAATGAAAAAAAGTGGCCAAGTTTCAAATAGGGAAACGGTCGGTCGAAGTTGGTTGGAAAGAAGTGTGAGGGTGGCGAGCATAAGAAACAATGATTAGGAATTGGATATTTCATGAACCTGCCAACTTGACGATCCGTGAAAGAGATTAGGACAAATGAAGAAGTATGGAAAGAAAATGGACGAGCTTCAAAAATGGGGTGACAATAGTTGCACAAGAGATGTGAGGACCCGATGGTCAAATTGTAGCTCTCAAAAATTCTGAGTGCAAATTATGTAACGGGGAAGAGGATATGATGTGACAGTTTGGTTGTAAATTTTTATATCGCGGAAGTGTGAGTGCTCTTTGGAGGTGACAGAAAAATGGGAGTGCACCCTAGAGCCCGCCTCCTCAGGAATCCACAATCGGAAATGTGGCTAGGTATGGAATGGGGAGGTGTTCGGTCGAAGTCTGGATGTTGTTTGCAGGAGGTGGAACAATGGAGACACAATATTGAACCCGCCTATCCGGTAGATTGCCTATTCTGAAAACCACGAGCCTAAATTTTTTTACAATATGAAACAGGGAAGCAATTATTCGGGCTGGTGATATAAAACTAAGTGAAATTTGAAGACGTGAATCCGACATCTTCCGCACCTAGAAATTTTCCTGAAAACATGTAATACATACTAAATATGTACTTCTATAAAGTATGGAAATGATATTTTATAGAGCATGTACACTTTTTGGAACGCAAGTTCTCGAGCTGGCGGGCTCAAAATTGGGCTTCTATTGTTCTGTGCCTGACAAATAGCACCCAGGATTCTGCGATATACACATTGACAAGCAGACTTGCAAGTTGGATGGCTCAACATTGTACTTCTATTGTTCCATGTCCTCCAAATAGCACTTAGAGTTCCGCAATATACAAATTGACAAACAGAATCCGGAGCTGGCGGGCTCAGGAGTGTGATTGTTTACGGATGGTGATCCCTATCAACTATCTAACATTATCTAAAAACATTATTTTCAATACTAAATTATTAATATCAATACTAAAAAAGTTTGTACAATATGGAACGGGGAAGCGATCGGTCAGGCTGGTGATATACAAGTAAATGAAATTTGAAGACGTGAATCCGCCAACTTTCGCACCTAGAAATTTTTCGAAAAACAAGTAATACATACTAAATATGTACCTTTGTAAAGTATGGACATGAGATTTTATAGAGCATGTACGGAGCCCGCATTCCATACTTGGCCACTTTTTGGATCGCGGGTTCTCGGGCTGACGAGCTCAAAAATGGGCCTCTATTTCTCTGTGTCCTACAAATAGCACCCAGAGTTCCGCGATATACAAATTTACAGGCGGACTTGCAGGCTGGATGGCTCAACATTGCACTCATATTCTTCTTTTTTATAAGAAGAATATACGAGTCTGACCGATCGCAACATGAGATTTAGTAATTTATAGAATATTATAACATTGTACCAAGATTTATAGTAATTTATATAATTCTATAACACTTTTTACTTAAAGAATAGTATAAACAATTATTTAGATTTTATTCAATATTTTTTTAATGTTTTTAAATGTAATTTTGGAATTTTGATTTTGTTTATGATAATAAAGGTTTGTACCTGGAAATTCATCCTTCTTCACTCTATAGTTAAAATGGATATATACTTGTATATACTATTTTATATTAATATTAATAAATAAACTATAAAGTAAAATTACATGAGATTTTATAGAGCATGTACGGATCTCACATTTCATACTTGGCCACTTTTTGGATCGTGGGTTCTCGGGTTGGCAGGCTAAAAAATGGGCCTCTATTGCTCAATGTCCTACAAATAGCACCCACAGTTCCGTGATATACAAATTGATAGGTGGACTTGCGGGGTGGCTGGCTCAACATTGCACTTATATTGTTTCGTGTCCTCCAAACAACACTCGGAATTCCATGATATATAAATTGACAGATGGACTCCAAGGATGGCGAGCTCAAGATTACGATTGTTTATGGATGGTGATCCCTGTCAACTATCTAACATTATCTAAAAACATTATTTTCAATACTAAATTATTAATATTAAATAATGATATTGTACAATTTAATTAGACAAAAAAGGTTGTACAATATGGAAAGGGGAAGCGGTCGGTCATGTTGGTGATATACAAGTAAATGAAATATGAAGACGTGACTCCGCCAACTTTCGCACCTAGAAATTTTTCGAAAAATGAGTAATACATACCAAATATGTACCTTTATAAAATATGAACATGAGATTTTATAGAGCATGTACAGATCTCACATTCCATACTTTGCCATTTTTTGGATCACGGGTTCTCAGGCTGGCGGGCTAAAAAATGGGCCTCTATTGCTCCATGTCCTACAAATAGCATCCAAAGTTCCATGATATACAAATTGATAGGTGGACTTGCGGGCTGGATGGCTCAACATTGCACTTATATTCTTCTATTTTATAAGAAGAATATACGAGTCTGACTGACCGCAACATGAGATTTAGTAATTTGTAGAATATTATAACATTGTACCAAGATTTATAGTGATTTATATAATGCTATAACACTTTTTACTTAAAGAATAGTATAAACAATTATTTAATATTTTATTTAATATTTTTTTAATGTTTTTAAATGTAATTTTGAAATTTTGATTTTATTTATGATAATAAAGGTTTGTACCTAGAAATTGATCCTTCTTGACTCTATAGTTAAAATGGATATATACTTGTATATATTATTTTATATTAATATTAATAAATAAACTATAAAGTAAAATTACATGAGATTTTATAGAGCATGTACGGATCTTGCATTCCATACTTGGCCACTTTTTGGATCGTGCATTCTCAGGTTAGTGGGCTCAAAAATGGGCCTCTATTGCTCCGTGTCCTATAAATAGCACCCAAAGTTCCGCGATATAAAAATTGACAGGCGCACTTGTGGGCTGGCTGGCTCAACATTGCAATTATATTGTTTTGTTTCCTCCAAACAACACTTGGAGTTCCGCGATATACAAATTGACAGATGAAGTCCAAGGCTGGCAGGCTCAGGATTGCGATTGTTTATGGATGGTGATCCCTATCAACTATCTAACATTATCTAAAAACATTATTTTCAATACTAAATTATTAATATTAAATATTGATATTGTACAATTTAATTAGACAAAAAAAATTGTACAATATGAATCGGGGAAGTGGTTGGTTGGGCTGGTGATATAAAAGTAAGTAAAATTTGAAGACGTGAATTCACCAACTTCCGCACATAGAAATTTACCAAAAAACCAGTAATACATACTAAATATGTACCTTTATAAAGTATGGACATGAGATTTTATAGAGCATGTACGGATCCCGCATTCCATACCTGGCCACTTTTTTTGATCGCGTGGTCTCGGGCTAGCGGGATAAAAAATGAGCCTCTATTGCTTCGAGTCTTACAAATAGCACCCAAAGTTCCGCGATATACAAATTGACAGGTAGACTTACGGGCTGGATGGCTCAACATTGAAATTCTATTGTTTTGTGTCCTCCAAACAACACTCAGAGTTCCGTGATATACAAATTGACAGACGAACTCTAGGGCTAGCAGGCTCAAGATTGTGATTGCTTATGGATAGTGATTCTTATCAACTATCTAACATTATCTAAAAACATCATTTTCAATACTAAATTATTAATATTAAATATTGATATTGTACAATTTAATTACATAAAATTATTAAAGGATTTTAAATATAGGTGTAAGTGTGTTCTTGACACATTCTTCCATGACTGTAACATATTAACTTAAGTATTAAACTTCTTGCATTATGGGTTGTTAGCATTAAAGCTTAATAATTGCATGTCTAGAAATAAGAATGACGATTTTGTTGTAACATTGTAATTTGGTATAGCTATGTTCTATCTGCATTGCGAATAGAACTGAACGTTGGTTTGAAATAGGGTGTAATCCATTTTTTGTTTACATAAAAGCCTGGTGGATCGACACAGTACATTGTCATATAATTGTTAGATGCTCCAGATTAGAACAAATTACCTAATAAAATACAATATCGAAGAACTAGGAGACTAAAGAACCATGCTAATGAGAAGAGGCGTTAAATCTAGAAAAGAAGAATCAACGAAGACTTGAAAGAATTTTTTTTTAATAGCAAATCCATTTCAAAAAAAAAAACACTGAGTAGTGTACATCTATCCTTAGAAATTGGGCCTAGTTCTTTGGACCAAAACATTGAACGTATCTACCACAAACACAGGCACGGGATCCGGAGTATGCAGGAACCATAGAGATGCTCTTCAACATGCATACAAAACAGATTACTATGCCTTTTTTTTTTAGGAAATACTTGCATTTTTCTCCTCGATGGATCATCTTGTGGTAAAATTGATAGTTCTCTGAATCTTCCTATGAGGAAGAAGATGAAAAACATTGCAGGGAAAATGGAATAGCCATTAACTGAAATTTAGGACACACCAAGAAACTACCTCTCCACAGTAAAAAAACTTCAGGGACATAGGTTTCACGTGCAATTCCAAAGGCCCAAATTAGTCCATTCTGGGTGGAAGGAGATGACTAGTAGAAATATGCCTTGCACCAGTGGGATTTCTGGTCCTCATTCCCGAAGATGTTAATTGTATATCCAAAGAACATGACAGTAGTCCCGCAATTGAATATTTTTTGGGCTTGAAATATATCTCTGGGAGCATCAACATATCATTTCCTTACAGTGAAAGTCTTCCGCCCATAATGAACTAATTTGGACCTCTGGAATTCTTACTTTCAAGCTGCAAAGTGACTATTGCGTTCAGCATCGGTTTATTTTCTAAAACTCCTTCTTTTGGTATTGTCAGGACCTCCATCACCGAGTCGAGAAGTTCCGCCCATTATGGTTGATTTCAATTTGGGTGTAGGAGTGGGAACATTCTATGCATTGTCATCATCCATTGCTATATCATCGCCAATCAGATCATCTTCTTCCGTCTCAGAATCCATGACATCAACCTCTGCGCTAGCCATCAATGCAACTGGGAAGGTTCTCTGAGCAGGCAGGGTTGCCTTGGAATTCTTTGGCTTGAAATATATCTCTAGGTGTACCAACGGACCATCTCTAGGAACATCTCCTTTTTAGTCCTAAGATGAGTAGTAAGAATATTCCCTAGAATACTGGAACCTCTGGCCATCATGCCTGAGTGTGTTTACTGTATCTGGACAGAACTGCTACCACAAGTTAACGAGAATTTTCGTTTTCTCCAGACGATGTTTGAAATGAAAATTGGGGAGGGATAATATAACCCTCCACAAATCATGGTTTAATGCGTATCAATGGGAGATCTCCTCGATCCTTTCGTTGATCAATGACAATCTCCAGGGTTCATGCATAATGAGTTGTTACCATTAAATCTCACTAATTGCATATTTAGAAAAAAGTGTGAAGGTGGCGGTGACGAGGAAGAGCGATTAAGAATTAGATATTTCTTAAAGGTGCCAACAGGTCGGCACACGAAAGAGATTGCATCATGTTTGAAATGAATACTTGGAAAGGATGACACTCTTCTCCACAAATCCTGGTTTAATTCATAGTAATGACAAATATTCTCCAACCTTCCGGACATTAATAACAATCTTAACGGTTCCTGCAGGATGAAATACTAGCATTAAATCCTAATAATTGCATATCTGGAAATAAGTATGAAGGTAGCGGTGATGGCAAAGAGCGACCAAGCATTGTACATTTCATCCACTCGCCAACCCACGAAACAGATTCCAAGAAATGCCCAAGTATGGAAAGCGGTCGGGCGGGTTACAAAAAGAAGGGTCAGAAGATATACCCAGGAGACGTTAGGGGCCGATGGTCATATTGCATCCTAGTGACAGATATCGGTCGTCAATTTGTATATCGCATAATTTTGGGTGTTGTTTGTGCGTAGGGGAACAATGGAAGAACAATGTTGAGAGGGAAATTTATATATTGCTGAACTTCGAGTGTTGTATATAAAATCATGAGACATTCGGAAAAATGATGAAGTAAGAAGAAAGTGAAATCATACAAGATGAAGAGGATTTTTTTTTCAACCGTGGAAATCCAGGTGCTATTTGCAAGCGAGGGAACAATGGAAACGCAATGTTGAACCCGCCTATGTGGGAACCCGTGATTCAAAAAGTTTGTTCAATATGAAACAAGGAAGTGGTTGGTCGGTCTGGTGATATAAAAGTAACAATGGAAATTTGAAGACGTGAATCCTCCAAATCCCTCACCTAGACATTTTCCAAAAAACGAGTAAGTAAAGAAAGGGAAAGTAGAGGGAAAAAGAGAAAGCAGATGCCAATTTTCAGAAGCGGGAATTGTTGTAAGAAAGCACCATTGATAGTTTTAGCAGTAACTATGGAGTGCATTAAACATGTTAATAGGTTCTTCAATCAAGGAATAGATACAACGAGTGATGTTTATAGTTTCTAGGATCTGTTTGTATAAGAGAAGCGTCGAAAAGTTACAAGAAAATCAATTTTTGGATGTTTAAGTAAAGTTTGTGTACTGTTAACTTCACCACAAGTATAACAATGACAAATTTGAATTTTAATGTCCTCTTGTTCATATGATTGTTCCATTAGAATTCACGTAGTATATATTCTTTTATTTCAATTTGTTTGCCAATTTGTAAATTGCGGAAGTTAGGGTGTTGTTTGCATGCGGCAAAACAATGGAAACACAATTTTGAACCCGCCTATTTGGTAACTCCCCTATTTAGAAAACCGTGAGAAAAAATGCTTGTACAATAAGAAACGGGGAAGCGATCGGTTTGGCTAGTGATATAAAAGTAAGTGAAATCTGAAGACGTCAATCCGCCAACTTCTGCACCTAGAAATTTTCTGAAAAACGAGTAACAAATACTAAATGTGTACTATAAAGTATGTACATGAGATTTTATAGAGCATGTACAGATCCCACATTCCATACTTAGCCACTTTTCGATCATGGGTTCTCGGGTTGGCGGGCTCAAAATTGGGCCTCTATTTTTCCATGCCCTACAAAGAGCACCCAAAATCTCGTGATATACAAATTGACAAGCGGACTTGCGAGCTGGATGGCTCAAAAATGCACTTATATTTTTCTGTGTCCTCCAAACAACACTCAAAGTTCCGTGATATACAAATTGACAGACAGACTCTAGGGTTGGTGGGCTCAAGATTGTGATTTTTTATGGATGGTGATCCCTATCAACTATCTAACATTATCTAAAAACATTATTTTCAATACTAAATTATTAATATTAAATATTGATATTGTACAATTCAATTAGACAAAAACAAAATGTACAATATGAAACGGGGAAGCGGTCGATCGGGTTGGTGATATAAAATTAAGTGAAATTTGAAGGCGTGAATCTGCCAACTTCCACAACCTAGAAATTTTCTGAAAAAAAAGTAATACATACTAAATATGTACTTCTATAAAATATGGACATGAGATTTTATAGAGAATTTACAGATCTCACATTCCATACTTAGCCACTTTTTGGATCGTGAGTTCTTGGGCTGACGGGCTCAAAATTGGGCCTCTATTGTTCTGTTCCCTACAAATAGCACCCAGAATTACATGATATACAAACTGACAAGCGGACTTGCGGGCTGGTTGGATCAACATTGCACTTCTCTTGTTTCATGTCCTTCAAGCAACACTCGAAGTTCCGTGATATACACATTGACAGATGGAATCTAGGGCTAGCGAGCTCAAGATTGCGATTGTCTACGAATGGTGATCCCTACTTGCAGGCTAGTTGGCTCAACATTGCACTTATATTGTTTTGTGTCCTCCAAACATCACTCAGAGTTCCGCGATATACAAATTGACAGATGGACTCCAATATTGGCAGGCTCAAGATTGAATATGTATTACATATTAAATGTAATATGTAATACATATTACATGTAATATGTACAATATGAAACAGGGAAGCAGTCGGTTGGGCTGGGGATATAATTGTAGGTGGAAATCTAAACACGTGTATCCGCCAACTTCCGCACTTAGAAATTTTTCGAGAACGAGTAATACATACTAAATATGTACTTTTATAAAGTATGGACATGAGATTTTATAGAGCACATACGGATCCCTCATTCCATACTTAGCAACTTTTTGGATTGTGGGTTCTCGGGCTCGTGGGCTCAAATTGGGCCTCTATTGTTTTGTGTCCTACAAATAGCACCCCGGCTTCCGTGATATACAAATTGATAGGCGGACTTGTGGGCTTACTCTCTCAACATTGCACTTCTATTATTTTGTGTCCTCCAAACAACACTCGGAGTTTCACGATATAGAAATTGACAGAAGGACTCCATGACTGGTGGGCTCAAGTTTGCGATTGTTTACATGTATAACATATAACATATATGTTATATATCTAACATTATCTAAAAATCTTATTTTCAAGTACTAAATTATTAATATTAAATATTGATATTGTACAATTAGCTTACATAAAATTATCAAACGATGTTAAATCTCTTATTTAAAAAAAAAACGAAGGAAACAAAACAAAGCTTTTTTAAATTCTATCACCGCAAGCATAACAACGACCAATTTGAATTTTAAGGGCCTCTTGTTGATATGATAGCACAATTGGACTTCACACAGTATATATTCGTTTATTTCAAATTATTCCAGGAGATTAATTTTACCAAGTTCATCGATCATGGAAAAGTGCTAAAACAAGCCACATACTACATTTGCGTCACAGTGGCATACAAATTGACATGCGGACTTGCGGGCTAGCTGGCTAAAAAATTGCAATTCTATTGTTCTGTGTCCTCCAAACAACACTTGGAGTTCCACGATATACAAATTGACAGACGAAGCATACAACCAAGATCCAACTAAACTCCAAACAGACCGCAAGAAAGTTCCCACAAGGTTCTATAGAGTAGCACACATCGACCTTTCAATCAAACAATTTGATATACAAAGAAAAGATGTCGTGGCATTGGTTTTCTCTTACATATGGTAATGTTCCCACGAGAAAATAACTGGGGCCATGGGATATATGGGGTTTGCTACCATGCTTCCTATTTTTGGGCCGAACAATCTTATGCACCCGCAATCTCAAGTACTCGAGTCCGACGAACATTCATCTAGTTGTTGAAGAAATATTACAGAGACACATGAGATATTTTCATTTCTTTCCAAAACTTGATATTGTTTTTTTGTCTTGTCCTTTTTTTTTTTCCTTCTTCAGCCGATATGCAATATTGCATTGTCCTCATTTAAGGTAAATTTGCTATGTGTTTGAAATTTGTGCAACATGTAGATATTGCTTGCCTTTTTCTGTAGGTGAGATTCATACGATAATTCTGCCAACCTAGGAAGCACATCTTGTAACAGAGGTTGCCTAATTGTACAATGCATAGTTGTGTTGCCCACGATTCAGATGGCAGCATTGAGACAATGTCCATATATATGGACATTTTTCACTGCATCACAACCAATCAATTGTATCATCACTTATCAAAGCGGAAGCAGAAGCAAGAGAGTTGGATTTCGCACATATAGGCTCAAAGGGGGTCGAGTACGCATTCGCTGCAACCAAAACACCTTCAACCTGGAAACGTGAACATAGGAATTAATACATTGAACAATATAATACACAACTGCACCCCCACCCCCCCTTAAAAAAAATAAAAAAATAAACAAGTCATAGAAATTTGGTGAAGGATATTTGTATAAGCAACGTGAGGATGATTATGTGGATGTATACGCACAACAGTTGTAGAGCTAGCTAGTTTCTTCAGATCCTGTACTATGTCTGCTTGCAACTCTATTACAAATGTTGTTTGGGTTGTGCAAAAGATTCTTTCTCTAACATCCATTTTATTTGTTATATTTTTTAATATCATAAGTGGAAACTTCCCTTTATGCAATTGTTGTTCCATTGACAAAAACAAATTTGAATAGGTATCAAACAATTGCAGCTGCAACATGGAACAATGCAATATTTTTTTAACTTACCCGAGATACATGCACATGCGAAAGTAAATATCACTACTCTGTGCAAGCTGGTTGATAGTTGCGTCCAAGACGAAACGATATTCTGAACAGACAGTGGGAATTTTTTCCACAATACTTGTTTCGTTGAGCGAAATAATCCAATCACAATCACCACGATCATATACTATTTTGGGCAATATATTGAAATTTGTAATGGATATCCCATTACCCGGAAATATCTTTTCTGCATGTTTCTGGACAAGTTGTGTAGGAATAGTCAGTGTAACTGTCATCATGGCCTCCTTGTCTGTCATGTCAACATGCATAATGGATTTAGTTTTGTTTTCCTTGTCCAAGTAGGTGCTATAGACGACCATTATGTCCCCGATGAACACTTGTCCAGTTCGGTGGTTGTTCAAGCCCTCTATTGATAGTACTTTGGGTGTTACAACTCTAGACCCGGTGACAATTTTTGAACAGGAAAACTAAAGTGAATGGTAGTGTGCATTTTTTTTTTTTTCCTTTTTTTTACTAGCATAAATCTACATGTAGATGCATAGCTTTGACGAACTATGGAGCCAAAGTTTTGCAACCACACCTCTTAGTTTGTGGAACCTGTGCTATGTTCGATGTCTCGCTTGTGCTTGTTAATACTTCTTGTGAACTGCAAACCATGTATTGCATATGCCATCAACATATTCACCATGCCATAGATGAATAAATAGCCGAGCATATTGTTTTGGTAAACATACTAGGAACATAATGTATGCATCTTTACCTTTGGCCTTGTCGGTCTGCTGATGTCTGGGATGACTGACTTCTCATGGCCATGTTACTAGTCCAACTTTTTCTGATGCAAGCATGTGTAGATGAACATCAAAAAGACTAAACAAGCATATGCATTGTATATTGTCCATAATAGTTCTTAATGTCACATGCAAGGTGGAAGGAGGTGGAATACAAAATAGGGTGTCAAGGAATATACTCAAGAAACATGAGGAACCGAGCATCAAATTGTACGCCTCTAATTTTTTGATTGGAAAAATGTGTAGCAGTAAATAGGGTGCGAGGGCGGGGCACGATGACCAATCTGTATATTGCAGACCCCCAAAAGCCAAGGGAGAAATATTGAACCCACCAACCCGACACCTGCAATCGACAAAGTGGGTAAGTATGGAATAAGGTAGAAGCATGACCATAATTGTGAAACCATTATTCCGCCAACCAGCGCACAAAGGGATGTTTGGAAAGACCACTTAGTAGAGAAATTAGAAAACAAAAGGGATAATAGAAAATGGAAAAAGTAGAAATGGGGAGGGAAGAAAGGCCCATTGCACAGTTGTTATACCTTTTCAAATATTGTACCATAGAACCCTCTGTTGTTGTACAAAAAAAATCATCTTCCTATCCAACCAACCTGTTTCTTTCAAGGTAGCAACGCAGAATACATAATGGGCATGAAGGCAATCTAGTAATGTAAAAGAAAGAGAAACAGTTATATTTATTCAAATGCAACAAAAAACAAAATACGATTCACATGAGAATATGCAAAAACATACGTAGTATATACATACAACTAAACCCCGAAAATTATATTTGAAGGAAGAAAAGAACGAAAAAAAATAAAAAAAAATAAAAAATAAAAGGT
Organism: Picea mariana; assembly: GCA_032191745.1. Taxonomy (NCBI): domain Eukaryota; kingdom Viridiplantae; phylum Streptophyta; class Pinopsida; order Pinales; family Pinaceae; genus Picea; species Picea mariana. The sequence continues at coordinate 22,822 of JASDQU010107074.1, forward strand.
GCAAAGCAGTAGAACAAGCACAACAAATATACAGACAGTAAATGAAATACTGAACACTGGAATATGAAATAAGAGTACAGGTATCCACCTCTAGAAATCCTTGTCTACATTCCCGCCAAAGAGTCCATCATCCTCTCCATCCATTCTATTTGTTTAGATGGAAAAATACAACGAACATGAAGGAGGTTAGTATGCAGGAAGACATGTAATGAAGATAAGTTATTATGTAGGAAGGCATGCAACATCTACATACAAAAAACTAGGTGAACACATATATAGACAATAAATGAAACACAAAACAACGCAATATGAAAGCATGTATCTTTTTATCTCCTCTTCAACCAATGCAGTCAAGACTCCGTTGTTTTCTCCAGCTATTATGTTTGTTTGAATGTGGAAATGCACAAACTACAATGAACATGAATGGAAGTTGGTATGCACCAAAGAACAAGTAATATTTACATACAGTAAATGAGACTCAACGAATAGAATAAAAGATAGGAAGAAACACGAACCTTTGCGCTTCTCCATCCATAGTTGTAATCATGTAATTTTTTCTCCTACCTAAAATATATGGCAAGCCACAAAATATTACGAAATTGCATGGACGTAGCTAATCCTTTTTTGGTTTTCCGTGGAAAGTATCCAGATATGCTTCCACCCATGGAAATACACGTTCTTTATCCTCTACACAGACTGTTGTGCCCACGATACAAGATTTTGGTTTTTCGTGGCAAACTACACGGACATGCTTCCACACACGAAATTATAATTTTGCAGTATCTTTGTTTTACATATCATATCTCAAGTACAAGACAAATTGTATCATGGGCACACCATTCTGTGTAGAGGATAAAGAACATGTATTGTCATATGGGCACATTTCACCATACATGGTTTATAAGTGCAACTTGCATATGTTTTATTTTAACAAAAAAAACAACGGATATTGTGATTTCACATGTGCTTCTCGAACTATTTTTCATGCAACTATTTTCTATCATGTCAACACTGAAGCACCTACAAAATCTCACAGCAGAACAGATATCGACCTTGCCAGACAGGGAAAATAACACAACCGCATGTCCACTCGTGAGTGCAGGGGATGAACATCGTAAAGCGCCCAAGAAAATAATAATAGTACAAAAAAAAAAACATCTCCAACTGTTGGCGCAGGACCCCAACCCTGCAAAGACAAAGCAAACAAAATAAAACAACAACCACCAAACCAGCGAGAAAGCATGAATGGGCCTAACTACATCCACGGGGCCCCAAATCGTAAACTTGAGGCAAACAAACACAACCAACAACCGACGAGCCAATGAACCACTGAACTAGAAAACAACATCTATATCTCCAATGATTACAAAATTGCTTCTGAAGCACAGAAGGAACCATAAACATATGACGAGAATGCCAGTAGAAATAAGCAAACATCCTTACTTGCAAACTACAAACACTGAATAGCAAAGAAGGAATAGAAAATGAAACTATGGCATGGAAACTAACTCTAAAACGATGAAAGGCAGAAGCCTAGGTCGAATTGTGAACCAAAAAACAAAAACAAGCAGCAACCGACAAACCAGCAAAGAAGAGGCACTCACCGAACCAGTAAACAATGTATGTAGCTTCAACGATGATGAAATTGCATTGCAAAAACAAACAATGCCTATTCAAGTGGCAGTGGACAACAATATTGTCCAAAATCACTGCAACAGTGTATGGAAAATTTCGAGGAAAAATGTACTATGAGAAGCGTATTTAGATAAACATTTAAGGCTGTCAAATTGTCTAAGGGACTCGCAGTATACAAACATTTAAGTTGTTGGTCCTGTTGGAGGACCTCACGTCATGTAAACATTTAAGTTGTCAGGCTTATTCAAGCACCTCAAAAAAAGTGCCAATACATTTCAATACAAATACATTCGGCAAGGACTAATAATAGTAGCACAAATAAAAAAATAAATCACAATATAGATCACAATACAAGGTTATAAACTTTGGAATTATCGATCACTATAAAGCTTGGATATCTAAACATTTCAATATGATTAGTACAAATAAAAAAAACATCGTATATGATCTAAGACAATGTTACCAGAAAATGCTAAAACAAACATTCAAACTAATGCTAGCATTAATCCACCTTCGAGCAATGCATAAGAAAATATATGATTCAAAAAGACCGTATACAATCAAATACTTTGGATATGCCAACATATATAACATTGGGAACAACGAAGCCGGCAATAAGACCTCCAATCTATTATCCAATCAAATCATGACATATATGGTACTTTTTATTATATAAAAATCAATGTTTTTAGTTCCCTAGTTCCAACAATAGATATTATGGAAATATTTGTGGTCAAAGGACAAATTAATACGAAGTCAATGAATTATCGATCGCTATAGTCCCTCTATGCCTACGATAGAGACTAATAATACTTGTAGATGGAATTATATCCACCCAAGTTTATGATATGTTTTAATAAAAGTTTTATATATGAATATAGTTACATGGAATTTCAAATAAGATATAACATCATTATCATGGTTAAAATATTTATTAATATTTATTATTATTATGGTTAAAATATTTATTAATATCTAGACTTTTATGACTATTATTATGAATTATTGTTATTGTTAAATCTATTTGGTTAGTATTTGAGTCTTGGGAGTATGACTATATATTTTCAAAAATAGATATATGTTTTGGTAATAAAGTTAATTTGTAATTCCTTTCATATATAACTCCAACAATCTGAGTATGTGTGTGACTTTGACACAATTTGCGTAGGTCGGGCAATTATATTATATAAACATAGAGAAGGTATTACATAATCATATAATACCTACTAGTGCTTAAAAATATAATACGCATCAATACTTTCAAAATGTACAGTATGATCTAACGCTTTAAAAATACATAATAATGTGCATTAATGCATATTCAACAAGGTTGTTGGGTAGCAAATACTTGCCGTTGTTGCAAGACCAATACAAGAAGTTGTTGCAAAATCATTAAATAAATTATAAACTTAAATTATAAACTTGAAATAATTTGATTATTAGTTGTATATTTTTCTATTCATCTAAATGAATAGACAATTAATAAATTAATAATAATAAAATTGTAAATATCTATCCTCTTAAATCTAACATTTTCTTATTAAATCAATTATATAATAAAATAAAACTAGAAATTTTTTGAATTTCGCAGTCATTGAAAAAAGACAAGTTAACAGAATCCATTCCAGGTACAGAGAATGCAAACAAGTTTGCATTTATTTCCCTTATTTCCCAGCCCAAAATAAGGGGTTGGTTTTAATAACCAATACCATTTCCGAAAAAGAGCTTAAAAAAAAAAAAAATCAACTTACAAAGTTAAACATTTAAAAAGCCCAAAATTGTTTTGGTTTTCATTTATTTCCCCGCGGCGATCTGAGCAATAAGAGGTTGGTTTTAATAACCAATCTCATTTCCAAAAAAGAACTTTTAAATAATTTTAAAAAATAAAAAAATCAACTTACAAAATTAAACATTTGAAAAAGCCCAAAATTGTTTTGGTGAGCAATAAGAGGTTGGTTTTAATAACCAATCCCAATTCCAAAAAATAACTTTTAAATAATTTAAAAAAAAAAAAAAAATCAACTTACAAAGTTAAACATTCGAAAAAGTCCAAAATTGTTTTGGTCAACCTTAAGTAATAGGAAGTTAGTACATTATCGAATGTTATATACCATGTCGGGGTGGCAGGTATAATAAGTATGTGCTTAACTATTTTAAGCATATTGAGAAAAAAACCTTTGTTATGACCTTTGATCACATAAATTTTTATCTATAGTGAATATCCACTAAAATATTTATTAAAACTTCTGCTATCAATACTAGAGGATTTTTTTATTGTTTTTCCCAATTTTGTAACACTAAAAACATGTTAGGGACCTAACCTCCCTAACCCCTCTAGTAGGTAGAATAATATGCTTTCTATGCTATAAAGGATGACATCAGTAAATAAGGCCTATGTAATAATGTGAACACGTCTAATGTAAGTAGACTTAATAGAAGTTTTTGCTTCTAGAAAGATCTTCCTCTAGAATGTTCTCTAGAAGATAGAAATAGTATAAATAGGAGTAGAAAGCATGGGAAAGTTTTTTTCTTGGGAATTATTTTGTAATTGAGCTCTGCTCTGCTAGAGGTTTCCCCCTCGAAGAGGCAAGTGAACTTGGATTTCTATAAATAAGTGTATCATTTATGGTGTTATACTTCTTTATATTTTTCTCTTTCTGTTGATATGCGTCATAACAATTTTATTAATGCTCTGCATAAAACATCTAGTACCTTCCAAGGGGTATCAGAAAACTTTCCTCTACATAATTTTAGACAAAAAATAATCAGGCTAGAGACGTGTACTATCGAGGTCTTTAAATCATAATGATCTATCATTCAACAGGTAAATTTGCACTTGGGGAAGACTACATGCAAGAAATTTAGTCGGTTTCATGAGTTACTTGAAACACACTATTTCACCTTATATGAAACCTCTGTAACCCCTATTGCTACCCCTTCAAGTAGTATCACATTAGACAATACATGTACATGACCACTCACTCCCACGTACCCTCGAGTATATAAGGAGTACCACAGGTCTCCTGAAACCAACTCTAGATCAACTTATCAGTTGCTTGACTACTATAGTGGCACCGCGAACATCACTCGGGNGGGAAGATCACTCTTGTGTATCAAGGTAATCAGATAGTAATACTAAGGGTACGATCGAGCTTCCTTAGTTAGTGCCCTGATATATTGGGTCGAGTATTGTTGTTGGACCTCGTTGGTATATTAGAGAGCTATAGCACATGGAAAACCCTTGTTCATAGGAACCATCAAAACCATGACCCTTGTTGTCGAACTAGAATAGAACAAACATAGAGGGGAAATTTTATCACACAACCTTTCCTTCTGCATCCAAGTTGTGAAATTACTACACAATCTTACCTACTAAAAATTTGGGCATTTGGTCCCTACAGTATTATTCAAATCAAAATATAACTGCACGGGAGTCAAAGAAAGAGTATATTGGTCCCTCTAACACCCTTATTTTATAACTCTCTTCACCCTAATCACATTGATACCTATCACTTATAATTTTTAATTTTAATTTATTTTTTATTT
>JASDQU010107074.1:28103-39728 GCA_032191745.1 Picea mariana
TTCCTACCTCCCAAGTGGCCCTCATCTGCAACCCAGTGTTTGACACAATCATCAATGCCTTGCAAACTGACATCGGCCAAAACAAGACTGACATATATCACATCAATTCCATTATTTCTACCCTCAACTCCAATGTTAATGGCCTCTCTAAAGAGATGAAAGAAGAGAAATAATACTTGCACACCCTTTCTAAAGAGATGAAAAACTTCATGAGTCAATTATGGGGCCCTACCTCCTCTGAACAACCTTCCTACCAGGAGGTCACTAACTCCTCCCATTCCATGGAATTTCATTCCAACCACCTTCATCATGAACTGCATGTTCCCAAAGTTGAGGTGAACAAATTTGATGGCTCAGATCCCACAGATTGGGTCACTCAAATGGAACATTATTTCTCTGTGCATGGCTTTACTAATAAATTGACCAAACTTTCTATCAATGTATTTTATTTGGATCATGAATGATGGAAATGGTGGAAATAAAGAAAAAATTCACAACAAGGATATCTTTCTTGGACTAATTTTTTTGCAGACTTGTATGAACACTTTAACATCGACACACATCATTTGGGTAGTTTGACCAAGATAAAACAGTCAGGTACAATGGAAGAATATATCGTATATTTTGAGCAATTATCTTTCTAAATGAATGGTATGTCAGACACTTTTTTCATGGAATTCTTTATTGGCGGCTTGAAGTATGATATTTGATGTCATGTCCTGACAACTTGTCCCCTTACTTGGTTTGAATCTACTCACCACACCAAGAAAGAACAATAGGTAGTCTCTTCCCAAAACAAAAAACCATCATTTATTCCCCATCCTTGACCCACAACACTTTCCCCTCCCTCCTCTCCTCTTAAGGTCCACAAATTAACCAAAGCATAAATGATTGAATGCCAACTAAAGGGTCTTTGTTATAACTGTGATGAAAAAAAAAAATTGAGGCACAAGTGTAAGGAGAGAAATATTTTTATGGCCATTTTTGACGATGTTTATGAATAGGATGTTGTGTTAAACTTATGCTTATATTGAAAGGGGTGGGTTTTGAACTTATACACGATATCAACAATATATTTTGTAGGCACCAATCTCCTTAGTTGATCACAACCTCAGTAAGACCTATATAGGTACTAATCTAAGATCTTCATACACAAAGTACTTTTGACTTCACCTACATGCTTCATACCTCATGCATTTCACAACATCATCATAGCCTTAACTTTAATGCTCCATCACCTCCCCTTGCTTCATATCCTAGACATAGCTTCAAGCCGTAGTCAGTTTTAGCCTTAATGCACTAGTGAACCTCATAAAATCATTCCCAAAATACAATTCTAGACTACAACATCACAACCTCAAAAAAATGCACTTTGCAACATCATATACCTTAGTCCTTCATAGTGCACCCTTAAAACTCCAAGAAAACTCCTCTTTCACACATTTAGACCCCAAGAATATTCCCCAGCTCCTCTTGTGCACCTCAAATATATTTTGCGCACTTGTACTTTCTCTTATTGCTTGTATACTCTTCAAATGCACACATCTATCATGTATTTATAGTGTTTATTTGTTCACTTATACGGCTGACTTGTAAAACTGGTTGGATCAACCTGTACTTTTTGGCTAGGTCGAACTGACATAATCTTTCATATCTCCTCATTCCTATGGAGTTAGAGGGAGTGTCATATATCGTTGGAAAGGTCTCAGACTAAAATTTTCAACCATGTATCCTATGCTCCCATTTGAGCTAGGTATTCAAAGTAAAAATTCCTTCAAAGATAGGGTATCTAAACTGAGCATCAAAAATCCAAAAATAATATTTCCAACAATATCCATCATGCAATATTGATCTTGGACATTTGTAGTCTCCCCGTGTCTTTGACATCAATGACAAAAATATTTCCAACAATCTCCCCATTTTTAATTGATGAAAACCCTTAGTCAATTCTATAACACTACCCTTGTCTACAATTTCTTCCTCTGTCGGTAACTTTTCCCCCTTTGACATCAATGGAAAAGGGATACTCTCCCCTGAGCTTGTGCTTCCCTTTACTGAAAATATGAGAGGGATATCACTCCTGTATTTCCTTTACTTGTCCCATACAACATTTTTCTCCTTTTACTTCATCAAGAATGTATACATTGCTCAGGTTCTATTTGCATTACATCCTTTAGAATGAAATGTGAGGCGGTAACCTTGATCACACATTTCACTAAAACTTAGAATATATTTTTTTAACTCTTCAACATTCAAGACACTCTTTGTTTTAGGATTTTCATTATCAAGACTAACGGTACCTTTTCCAACTATCCTTGTAGAATAATTATCCCAAAAGGTAATGCTGCCTCCTATTTCTTCCTTTAGGGTGAGAAATTTATTTTGATGCCATGCCATCTGTTTTGAACATCCACTATCAATGTACCATTGGCTTTCTTTGTCTTGAGTATACATTGCAAGTCCAAATTCTTCCTTATTTGGTTCTTCTTGCTTCCTTTTCCACACCTTTGTGTATTCTTCTATATGCTTGGTAAGAACATCTTCTTCCATGTTTTGTTTAGGAGACTTTATTATGTTGCTTCTACAGTGACGTGCTATGTGCCCATATTTATTGCACTTATAACATTTAGTATTGTAATGAAGTAGGGGAGAAAATGAATTGTAGTTTCTATCAACAAACCTGTGAGAAATTCTAGTTTTGTTGCTCACATAATCATTCTTTGAGGTCATATAAGAACCTATGTTTCTATCTTTCACATGATCACTTATTGCATAAGCTCTAAAATCTAGTGGTTTATGACCAAAATTATTACAAGAAAGAGATTTTGGTATCAGGTTGTGAAAGACCATTTAATCTAGGTTGATATTGGTGGCCAACCACCTATTCCACTGGATCAAAGAACAATTTTCATTTTAGTATTTTTTTCCTAGTTTTCGGATCCTAAACTTTCAGGGTCATTTTGAGGCTCTAAACAACGTTTTTTGGGTGTGGCATAGTCACACTATAGGCTTTCACCAAAGTGTGGTAGAAACATGTGTAGTCCTTGGATAGTTATTTCCAACGAGCTATCATGCACCTAAAATAGAGACTGTGTGCAAAAGTTACGACCTTGGGAAGTTGATGTACCAACTTACCCCATCGAGGCCCACATGACTTTTGGCGCTTCATCTCCTCGGGTTAGGTTTTGGGATTTTTAGGGTTTTCTTATTTATTATTTATGTTAAAAATGCCTTTGGAGCCTCATTATATCCATCTTCTGGAAAATGAGCATAGCCATCACATCTCTTCTCAGAGATAAGCTGCCACCATTTGAGCAAGTTTGTTTTAGTATGCATTTTTATAGTTTTGGCACATTCTCTTTATTAATAGAAGTCAAGTTTTATCGTATCTCTGTGTATTTCTTTTCTATACATATATATTTCATTTTGTTCCATTTATAAATCCATATCAATGGTATCAGAGCGGTCTGCTCTTTATTTGTTTTTTTGTGCATGTCCCCAATGAGGTCAGGGTACAAGGAGTTGGGACTCGAAGTGGTTGAGCCCTTGCAAGACCGTCCCCACCGATCATGACAGAATCCCATGGTGGAAGAAAAGAGAGATGATAGACCAGGAGATCCTTTTAAACTATTTCTTAAAGAATCCCTCACTTGACAAAGGAACGATATGATGGTTAAATTTTCACAAATCCTTAGACAACTACAAACAGGCGATGCATCTTCATCAAGCAGCCATGTCACCCCCTTCAAGGTACAATTAAATTTTGATGCCCCCTTATTTGAAGGTCAGATAGATGTAGATGTTGTAGATAAATTGTTGAATCTACTAGAAGCGTATTTTTCAATCCAAAATTTTTTTGATAAAGAAAAGATTACCTTTGGCCTCCTTAAGGTTGTCCCCCATGTCAAGGATTGATGGGAAACTTACTCTAAGGAAATGGCCACATAGGAATATACAACATTCATGGTCAACCCCACTTGGGATACTTTCAAGGATGCTATTAAGGAACAATACTACCATGTTGGAAGCTACGATGACCAGTATATGAGATGGACCACACTGCGACAAGAAAGAGATCAAACAATACTATATTTCACAAATATATTCCATGCCTTGCACACCAAGAAGGATATCAAGGACTCAAAATGACATCCGGTGCTCAATTACCATGATTGTGTACATAGATACATACAAACGAAAATGGGTTTTTTGGACATCTCATCACTGGGAACAACATATCGATATGATGTCAAAATTGAGCATAAATTTAAACAGAATAAGCAGGAGTTTAGATCTGCAAATTCCTCACATAAAAAGTAGGGAAAAGGTGACCCCAACCCACATAAAAAAGGATAGAGAAAGGATGGACACCCTCAGTACAACCAGTAAAAGCCACAAACAAAGAAGGGTAATGAGAAGACGAAGAAAGACATTGGGAAGTGGTGTGAATTCCATAAAATACCCTATCATAATACTGATGAATGTCGCTCGAAAAAATCATTAGTGGCCAAGATAAAAGCCTTAGATTTAGTGGCATGTTCTGACTCTGAATCAGATCCAGAAAAAAGGGAAGAAAATCATCGATGCAAAACCCAATGTCATTGTCTCTACCACTGGGTTCCATCCAAGTGAACCCGGGGAACCAAAGGAAGGTGAATGCATTTTTCACTCGCAGATGTGAGTGAAGGGTGCTCCATTTCATTTCATTGTCGATAGCGGAAGTCAAAAGAACTTGATCTCAATAGAGGTCATCAAGTGACTGAACCTGTCGATGATGCCACACCCGCATCCCTACACTATGAGGTGGTTCCATCAAAGAAGAGACCTTTGCGTCAACCAACAGTTTCGTCTTCCATACGACATCAAGCCCTTCAAGGATGAGGTATTGTGTGATATTTCCCCCCTTGAAGTTTGTGATGTTCTCTTAGACCAACCATATTTGTGGAAACAACATGTTGTATATGATTTTAGACCTCGCAGTGTTATTATTACTTTGGGTAGACAATTGTACAGGATACCAGAGGTAGCTCCACCTACCATTATTTATTTGATCTCTTCTAAGAAATGCAGGAAGGTCATTTCCCAGACCGGTAAATTTTTCTTCTTCATGATTCGCTCTCAAAAGTGAATAGAAGGTTGCAGCCACATCCATGGCCTCTACACAGGGCCTCTCCATGCAGCAAAATAAATTGGACAAGATCATGGAAGAATACAAAGACATCTTATCCTCATCCATCGAGGTGTCATGAAATTGCTAGGCCAATCATTCAATCGATCTAACCCCCAGTGCACCTCTACCTAATGGGTCATTCTATCACTGATCTCTAATGGAAAATGAAGAAATCAAGTGACAGATCGAAGATCTTCCTCAAAAGGGGAACATCCAACCCAACTCCTCACCCCATGAGAGCCCAATTGTACTCGTATAGAAGAAAGATGGGACTTGGTGACTCTGCATTGATTACAGGTCCCTAAAAGAAATCACAGTCAGAAACCAGTACCCAATTCCCTAAATTGATGACCTTCTTAACCAGCTCAAGGGAGCCAAGTTTTTCATCAAGATTGACCTAAAGTATGGCTACCACTAGGTCCCAATAGAACAGACTGGTGTATGGAATACTATTTGCAAGTCCAAAGAAGGTATTTTCGAATGACTAGTCATGCCCTTTGGTTTGACAAATGCTCCAACAACTTTCATGACATTGATGGACGATATATTGTAGTCCTTCACCAATTCCTTTGTGGTGGTATATCTGGATAACATCCTCATCTTCAACAAGAATTGGGTAGAACACTTGTAGCATATTTAGCAGGTCCTTCACACTCTGTGACAACACAAGCTATATGTTAACTCGGAAAAATGCTCCTTCATCATGAACATGGTCCAATAACTAGGATATATTGTTGATGAGCTTTGTGTGCATGTGGATCCAGACAATATCCAATTCATTCGTGACTGGCCATCCCCGACCACACTAACTGAGCTTCGACATTTCTTAGAACTTGCCAACTTCTATCGCAGGTTCATGTTGGGATTCTCCCATATTGCATGGGTCCTTATCCAAGGGACTAAGTGTGTTGGCAAGGCAAACTTCATGTGGAGGAATTCACAACAACAAGTCTTCAATGATTTGAAACATCACTTGTGATCAGCTCCAATACTCTCCTTACACGATCTACATCGACCTTTTGAGATTGAGACTGATGCTTCAAGCTATGCTGTGGGAATAATCCTCACTCAACACGGCCATCTAGTGGCATATCATAGTGAGACACTATCATATGTCATTCGTAAGTACCCCACCTATGACAAAGAAACGTATTCCATCGTAGAAGCTTGCCAACAATGGAACCACTACATTATCAAGAAGGAGACAACCATCCACATTTATCACAAGCCTCTACATTTCATGCAGGAACAAGGAAAATTACAGAATGACTGCCATCAAAAGGGGTCCACATACTTGCAACTGTTCCATCTCAACATCAAATATAAGATAGGGAGCAACAATCGTGTCGCTAAATGCCTTAATCAACCTCCAGTTGCAGCCTTAACCACAATGTTCCACTCATGTGGCCATGAGGCATCCAAGTGGCCCCAAATATACAATAGAGATCATGACTTTGCATGGAAAATATCATGGCGGTACTACAAAATCATTTCTACAGGTCAAAACTTCAATTGGACATCAACAAGTATATCAAGTCCTGCATTGCCTGCACCATTGGAAAACCAACCACTAAGGACTGAGGCATGTACATGCCTCTACCTATTCCCTACAGGCCATGGGAATCCATATTGATGGACTACATGTTGTGCCTTCCTTCAAACAAGAAGGGAAATGAATTTTTTTTTGTGTTGGTTGATCGGTTTTCTAAGATGGCCATCCTCACAACCTACAAGAAGAATATAATAACGGAGGCCACTACCAAGATCTTCTTTGAATGAGTGTGGGTACACTTCGAGATACCACATCATATCAAATCGACATAGTAGGTTACTCAACACATTCTGGTCCAACCTCCAGTCACTGTTGGACACCAAGCTCACCAAATCCACCACCTTCCAACACTCCCAAACTGAAGGCCAGAAAGAGGTCGTCAACAGAATGATCATACATATCTTTCACATGTACAACTCCAAACATCCATGCACATGGGAAGAGAGTCTCCCCTGTGTTCAACAAAACTAAAATAGATCCCTTCATATCTCGATCGGCCATAGTCCCTTTCAAGTGAGGTTGGGATTTCAACCATTGGGTCCCATTGATGTCGCACTACCCCTTGTAACCACATAGGTAGAATCATCCAATGCTCAATTTGAGGCCAACAAAGCCACCAATGTTTTTGACCAAATTCAGTACAGGTCCATGATATTTTATAAAAATCCAATTCTAAGTACAAACAATGCCATGATCAACGTCGGGTATCACACAAGTTTCAGGTGGAAGACAAGGTATGGTTTCATTTGCAGAAAGAGCACCTTACATGAACCCATCAAAATATTGATCCACTTCGATATGGAACTTAAAACATCACCAAGGTTGTGGGTGACAATTCTTTTGAGCTAATTATTCCCCCCTTCCTTGGCATGCACCCCGTGTTGAATGTGGACCTCCTTCGGCCATAATTCCCACCATTATTAGACACATCAGGGATCACAAAGCAATTGAAAATGACATATCTCAACCTTGAATTCATGTAACGAGAAACCATTGATCATATCAGGGACACTCAGATTAAGGTAACTCGACAACAGAGGATCTATCTTTATCGATTTGTCAAATCAGGGTAGCTCCTGCACCAAGGAAAGTGGCTCACCTGGGGAAACGTTTAGCAGAAGTTCCCCCATATGATGGGGGCACTCAACACAATGGACATAATTGCTTCATAATGGGGGAGAACTTATCCAGGTGGATATCGATGGCCACCCACCTATTCCACTGGCTCAAAGAATAGTTTTCATTTTGGCATTTTTTTCCTAGTTTTTTGGGTCCTAAAATTTTGAGGTCGTTTTGTAGCCCTAAACAACGTTTTTTGGGTGTGGCACAGTCACACTATAGGCTTTAACTAAAGTGTGATGGAAACATGTGTATTCCTTGGATATATATTTCGAACGAGATATCATGCGCCTAAAACAAAGATCGCATGCAAAAGTTACATGTTAGCACTAGAAGTCACCTCTAGATTGTGGCAGAGGTAAGCCTAGTACCCATTAGTTTGTATGTCACAATGAATAAAATTAAGGGTGGTCTAATGGACACTGTCTCAGGATTATATCGTTCTAACTCAGAAAACTGGGTTGGCATGCATAGGCAAGTGAGGTCTTGATCTAACTTTAGTCAGTGATTTGTTGTAAAAGGTGAGTAGGGGGGAGAGCTGGTGAGAAGATGTAAGGGCTTGCTATGGACATTCGGTCTTCCAACAACGTTAGGAGGAAAAGATTCGAGAATGATATCCTCTTGGATTCGGAGCTTCAGACACTAAGATATGTCTAAATGACACAGCCACAACAACACGATGATCGAACCAACATCACAATGTTGTTGTAACATCTCGACTGGATCCTCCAATTTCGAGATACTCAATATAAGAGGGGAAAATGTAACACAGGAAACTGATTAAAACTGGTGAAGATATTGTAGTGATCAAACCTACATCGCAGCAACACCACCACCCTCGACTGGATCTTCCAATTCCAAGTGTCTTAACACAGAGTTTACAAAGAGATGAAAGAGGTTGACTTTCATTAAACAAGAAATCTCAAATACATAGCATAACCAGAGAACCAGAGGCCTCGTTAAAACCTTACAAGCGGGAGTGTAGCTCTACCATCGACCCTTACAAAATATAAAACATGATTATATATACTCAGAACTGCTAATGTCCACGAGGGACGCAATTGGACCCCTACATTCAAAGATTTGCATTTCTTCTCCTTCTGTGAGACTGCACAGGCTTTCCTTTGTCAAGCACAAATCTAAAACAATATGGGTTTTGCAGGAAAATTTCATGATAGGGTGACCTTTGGGCTAACAACCCACCTCCACGACTAGTGTTTCCATGCTTCCTATTTATGGTTGAAACGAGGTTTCAACCACCTTCTTCAACTTCATTAACTGTCCTTATTGGGATCAGGACAAACCTAGACATCCATGAAAGCTCTTAAGTGGTGTCCCTGGCTTGCTGAGTTAAACTTAGCGCCTCAAAACCGTGTTGTCTTCTTACACACCCAATACAATGCTCTCGACCCATTTAGTGTGGTTCTTCCCAATTTCCCCATGTGACCGTGGGCTTTGACCTTATGCTTATCCTGCATGATATTTCAGGACTTCACATTTCGAGATTTTTGCTCCACCTTGGCTTTAAAATCGTGATGGATGAAATCAAAATGACTGCTGAGATCGACGGTCAGACTTGCTTCAAAATGGACAGCACAATTGCTCCTATGATAACATGAAATTTTGGCTATGTGATGAACATTAGCCCCCTTTTCCTAGACCTACTTCCTCTGTGACCGGGCACTAGAACTGTGGGACCAACCCCTGGGAGCTTTCGCAATTTTTTGTTTCAGGGAAAAGAGAAGTTGCTCCGGGGAAACCGTTGATTTCCGAAATCGCAAATCCATGGTTTCTCATTTTGGGGCTTAGGGATATGGGTGCACTTGTTGATGAGAACCCCAAAATGTCGATTCCTAAAATCTCTGAAGTCAAATCATCGGCCCTCTACTTCTCACAAATAGATGGACCAGATCTAATTCTTTTCTTGACCTCTGATCTTAGGCGTCTGCCCTGGCACCAAACTTCAGCCAACTTGATGGCCCCAACTACCCGATGACCGTCGATCTACTCCATCGATGGATCCTCACCACTGAAAATTGATCTTTGCCTGCTCACTTGATTTGTGTCGCTATCTGACCATTCTCAATGCTGCAGATAGTGACAGTGAATACTTGGATGACATGACTTAGGTTTGGAAAAACAAAGGCTCAGTAGTGGAAGTAAAGTGAGAAGTAATCGGTCATAGGGGAAATAGAGAAACTCGGGGATGATATACCTCAGGAAATTTTGACAAGGAAAACTAGTCGACCAAGGATGAAGGCAAACAAAAAAGAGAAATGTATGTCAAAAAGATAAATCTATGATCGGGTTTGCACAAAGGGGAAAAGACAGGAAAAAATCGCAAACTTAGGCCAAAACCACCATCTATCAGAACATGACAAGCTTAATCACTAACATTTGGCTCCGCGGGGGATGGCATGCTCCCTGCGAGCTGCCAAGAACGCATATCTCTAGTGCCTTGCTTTGGGTTATGGAGTCTTCTATTAAAACCAGACAAAATAAACAGAAATGGTATTTACAGTGGTGGGACGCCGGTTGTGGCTTTTAAACAAAAAACCTTTTCAGGAAGTGCCCATTTATAGGGCCAGCGAAAACTTCATCACCCTCCAGATTCCGCACCTTGTAAGTGTTATTAGGAAATGCCTTAGAAATCCTGAAGGGTCCGATCCAAAGGGCCTCGAATTTACTTTCCCTTCTCCTGCCTGGGAGCATCCCATTTGAGCACTAGATTTCCCAGCTAGAAATCCTCTTTTTTTCTCTCACTGTCAAAGGCCTGCTTGATTTTCTGCTCACGATCATGTGATCTATCCATCACTTCTCTCTCATCTGTTGTACTTCTACCAGCTGATGAATCCTCCTGATCATATCATCGGGCTCTTCCTGGCAGTCTTGCAAGAACTTTGCTACTGGAAAGGCGAGCTGAGAAGAAAAAATTGTTTTAGTCCCATATACAAGCTGGAAAGGAGAGATGCCCAGGGACCATTTAGGTGTCACTCTATCTACCCACAAAGCAAATTTGAGCTTCGAATCCCATTCTTTTTTGTTGTATTCTAATAGTCTTTTGATGATTTTGATGAGGATTTTGTTAGAGGACTCTTCTAATCCATTGCCTTGCGGATAGTAGGGGGTAGAGTGGATCAGTGAAATTTCGAACTACTCACAGAATTGGATCAATGGTTCAGCTTTTAAAGATGCAACGTTATCGGTGAAAATTCTGCACGGACAACCAAACCTTGCTATGATATCCTCCAGGAAGATGATGATTACCTTGTGGGATGAGCTCCTTGTGGGGATAGCTTCTATCCACTTGGAAAAATAATCGTTGGTAGTCAGGATTCATCTATGTTGACCGCTGGATGCAGGATGAATCTCCCCAATGAATTCTAGGCCCCATTGTTGGAAGGGCCCTGAAGCAACCACAGGTTTCAATGGCAGGAGCTTAAGCTATTGCTTTCCTGAGAATTTCTGACATTTAGCACAAGCTCTAACTTTTGTGCAAACATCAGTGAACAGACTAGGCCAGAAACAACCATCCCTGAGAATTTTATGGGTTGTCATTCTCCAGAAGTGATGTCCCCCACACAAACTGTCATGAAAGTCTGACATAATACTTTGTGCTTCGTGTGGGTCTAAACATCTCAGAAGTACCCCCAGGGGTCTTTCCAATATAAATCTTTATCAACAAGGTATTATTTAATTACTTTGAGATTTAAATCCCTTGCCTTATTCCTTTGCATGCCATCAGGGGGGCATAATTCTTGTAGAAAATATATGATATCCTTGT
>JASDQU010107074.1:42076-65880 GCA_032191745.1 Picea mariana
CATACTCTGCCACATTATTGGTAGATTCAAATTCTAACTTGTATGATAGGGATGTGGTTTCCTGGGTAGGGGAAACAAAAACTACCCCATCACCGGCACCTTCTTTAGAAGAATCTCCATCAAAGAACATTTTCTAAACAGAGGTAATTGGAGGAGAATATTCAGAGAGAGAAATACGATTTCTTATTTCAAGAGGGGGCTCAGGAGCATCAGTGAGCTGCAACAGACTAGAACCCAAATCAATATCAAAGGCAAAGATAGGATGATTGGTAGGATCAAATTCATCACTGATAATATAGGCCAATTGAGCTTCTATGTACAGTCTCCTATGCTCCCCTCCAAAGACTAGAATGGTAGCATATGTGAGGTCCATTTGCAAGGTTCCCCCAAGTCTTTTTATCCAAGATCTTGACAATAGCATGCCAAACTTGGGAGGAACATCAGCCACCATGATATCCATGACCACACTTTTCATGGGCAGCTGAAACAAGGTTACCACCAGATCTTTGATGACCCCAAGACATTTCACTCTCCTCGAGTCAAAAGAATACAAATCATGACAATCCTTTGTGACTTCCAGTCCTAATTCTTCCATGACAGTTTTGGGCATGAGATTATGGGAAGCCCCTGAATCCATGAGACAATTGTGCAACACCTTGTCATGTATGTTCAGGGATGTGTAGAAGGGAGCAGATGAATCATCTTTGTCTTCTACCATAGGACCTAAGATGACTGTAGGATTTTAGTCTTGGAGGTTTATTGAGTCTGTGGAATGACAAGGTGGTTCGAGCTACAACAGCTTAGAGAGGGACCTTTTGAAGTCTTCGTGCTTGACTAGCTCTGCCAGGGGGGGCAAGGATTCTGATCTTCTGAATTTCATGCTCAAAGCTAAAGGAGAAAGGGGGTGTCATAATTTCTCTCACATCTGGGATAGGTTATTTGGCTATTGGCGAGGGATTCTAAGTTTTCTTTTCCTTAATGGTATTCGTTGCATTCTTAGTAGGCTTCTCTACTCTGGTAGGTTGAGCATGGGTGGCATACTCTTATATTTTCCTCTTGGACCAGAGGTTGTATTTGTTGGCACTGGTATTGGCCTTTTCACCCTTACTTAACTCATTTATTTGATTGTTCAGGAGGGATTCCTTGTATGCAGATTGAGTCAAATGGGGAAATGGGGAGGTGTCTCTAATACAGTGAATTTCAGGGTCAAGCTCCTCTTCTTCCCTTTCCTCATCAATAACAAGGTTATTTTGAAGGGGAGTTTAGATTTTTTGATCGCTTCTATCTCTGTCCCTCTGATCCTTTGGCATAATCTAAGGAGAATTGTTATTCGTCCTCCTGAAGCTACCTCTGTTATCAGTATTTGGGACATTCTTATAACCTTGCTTCCCTTCGAATTTCATCTTCTCCATTTCTACAGACAGGGACTTTACCATCTTGGTTAATTCATCTACTTGAGGGTAGGATGCAGAAGAACTAGAGGTTGAGGCCTCAGATCTTCCTCTTCCTCTATCTCTGTCAGCTTTTCTCCTAAGTCTATCAACTGTCAATACATTGGATTCTACTTCCAAGGCTTCATCTTGCATATGAGCCAGGGAAGTATCTCTTCTTTCCTTGAGCAGGAGGTAGAAATCGGGGTCTAAAGCACTAACATAATTGATTTTGGCAGAGGCTTTTGTAGGCTTTATCTCAGCAGGGATCTTATTGTATATCTTTTTGAACCTTTTGGAGAAATCAAAAACATATTCTCCCTCCTTTCTCTTCAAGGACCCAAACTCTGTGATGTAATACATAAAATATTTTTTATCTCCCCACTGCCTCAAGAAAACATCATCTAAGGCTTCAATACCAGTAATAGATCCATGGTTTAATCCCCTAAACCACTTCCTAACCTCACCATCAAGGATTTGGACAAAGACTCTCATCCAAACATCTTCATTTTCAATTTTTAGATTGTTTGCATAATTGTAGAAGGCAGCAAGGTGCTCTTCAACAGTGATGTCTTATTCTTCGATGAACTTAGGCATATATTTTAGGTAATCCCTAGCAGGGAGAGCATTCATCAGCTGAGGTAGGACTAGCGGGGCATATCTTGCAGCCACTATGACATCCATTATGTTTCCATGGGGATTAGCACCTGCCATAGGAATATGCGGTGGAGGAGAATTAGGAGGAGAAGGGGCTCGAACTAGGGAGACTGGGACTGAGCCTCTGGGAGAAAATGGAAGTAGTAAAGGATTCAAAGAAAAGGCCAAAGGGCATTAAGTAAAAGAGGTTTCTCTGTCTGTAGAAATAATAACAGAATGAGGAGTGGTAAATCCCGGGGTGGGAAAATCTTCAGACGCGCTGGGTCTAAACCATGGTACAATTTTAGGAGAGAGAGGAGTGACAAGGGTTTCTCCCTCCAATCCCAAACTAGGAGGGGAAAACTACACAAGAACACTCCCAAAATTTAGAGTTCGGGACACTCCAACAGAAGGTATAATAGGGGAATGAGAAACAAAAATTGGAGTTTCTAAAGAAGGATAGTGGAAATTATCAGAAATACCTGGTTCAACAGTAGAAGTACTTTCTTAGAGGGCCTTTCCCTTTATGACAATTTTCTCTGGGTCAACTTCAGGTGTTGCTAAAGGCAGTTGTGGAGTAGACCTCATGTGTCTGCTTCTAAAAGCCACAGCTAAAACAGTGGAGTCTCCAGTGGATCTGCCTTGATGGAGTCACCACAGTGGAGTCGTCGGGTGCACAGTTGCAATATTTAATGTACTAAGTTCTGATGCACCTTCAGAACTAGTAAGCTTTGTCGTTCAATCCCAGGGAAAATCTTCAATTTCGTCCCCGGTAGTGGTGCCATAAATGTTAGCACCAGAAGTCACCTCTAGATTGTAGCAGAGGTAAGCCTAGTACCCATCAGTTTGTATGTCACAATGAATAAAATTAAGGGTGGTCTAATGGACACTGTCTCAATATTATATTGTTCTAACGTAGAAAACTAGGTTGGCACGCATAGGCAAGTGAAGTCTCGATCTAACTTTATTCAGTGATTTTTTGTAAAAGGTGAGTAGGGAGGAGAGCTGGTGAGAAGATGTAAGGGACTGCTATGGATATCCGGTCTTCCAACAGCCTGAGGAAAAGCTTCAAGAATGAGATCCTCTTGGACTCAGAGCTTTAGACACTAATATATGTCTAAACGACACAACCATAACAGCACGATGATTGAAACAAGATCGCAATGTTGTTGTAATAGCTTGACTTGATCCTCCAATTCCAAGCTACTCAGTATAAGAGGGGAAAATGTAACACATGAAACTGATTAAAACTGGTGAAGATATTGCAGTGATCAAACCTGCATCTCAGCAACACCACCACCCTCGACTGGATCTTCCAATTTTGAGTGTCTTAACATAGAGTTTACAAAGAGATGAAAAGAGGTTGAATTTCATAAAACAAGAAATCTCAAATACATAGCATAACCAGAGAACCAGAGGCCTCGTTAAAACTTTACAAGTGGGAGTGTAGCTCTACCATCGACCCTTACAAAATATGAAACATGAGTATATATAATCAGAACTGCTAACGTCCACCAGGTATGCAATTGGACCCCTGCATTCAAAGATTTGTGTTTCTTCTCCTTTTGTCAGACTGCACAGGCTTTCCTTTGTAAGACGCAAATCTAAGATAGTATGGGTTCTGCAGGAAAATTTCATGACAGGGTGACCTTTGGGCTGACAGCCTGCCTCCACGACTAGTGCTTCCATGCTTCCTACTTATGGTTGAAATGAGGTTTCAACCACCTTATTTAGCTTCATTAACTGTCCTTATTGGGATCGGTACAAACCCAGACATCCATGAAAGCTCTTAAGCAGTGCTTCTAGCCTGTTGAGTTAAACTTAGCACCTTGAAACCGTGTTGTCTTCTTACACACCCAATACAATGCTCTCAACCCGTTTAGCATGGTTCTTCCCAATTGCCCCATGTGACCGCAGGCTTTGACCTTATGCTTATCCCACATGATATTTCGGGACTTCGCATTTCAAGAGTTTTCGCTCCACCTTGGCTTTAAAATCGTGATGCCTAAAATCACAAAATGACCGCTAAGATCGACGGTCAGGCTCGCTTCAAAATGGATGGCTACAATCGCTCCTCTGATAACATGAAATGTCAGCTATGCGATGAGCGCTAGCCCCATTTTCCCGGACTTGCTTCCTCTGTGACCGAGAGCTAGAACCATGGGCCCAACCCCTGGGATCTTTCACGATTTCGTGTTTTGAGGAAAAGAGAAGCTGCTTCAGGGAAACCTTCAATTTCTGAAATCACGAAACTAGGGTTTTGCATTTCGGGGCTTAGGGATATGGGTGCACTTGTTGACGAGAACCCCAAAATGCCTATTCCCAAAATCGTCGAAGTCAAATCATCGACCCTCTACTTCTCACAAATGGACGGCCCAAATCTAATTCTTTGCTTGACCTCTTATCTCAGGCCTCTACCTTGGCACTAAAATTCAGGAAACTTGATGGCCCCAACTACCCAATGACCGTCAATTTGCTCCAACGATGGATCCTCGCCATTGAAAATTGATCTTTGCCCACTCGCTTGATTTGTGTTGCTATCTGACCACTCTTAGTGTTGCAGACAGTGACAGTAAATACTTGGACGACATGACTTAGGTTTGGAAAAACAAAGGCTCAGCAGTGGAGGTAAAGTGAGAAGTAATCGTTCGTAGGGGAAACAGAGAAACTAGGGGATGATATCCCTCAGGAAGTTTCGACAAGGAAAACCAGTCGACCAAGGATGAAGGAAAAAAACAAAGAGAAATGTACACCAGAAA
The DNA here is from genome assembly GCA_032191745.1 of Picea mariana. Taxonomy (NCBI): domain Eukaryota; kingdom Viridiplantae; phylum Streptophyta; class Pinopsida; order Pinales; family Pinaceae; genus Picea; species Picea mariana. The sequence continues at coordinate 46,902 of JASDQU010107074.1, forward strand.
GAGAAATCTATGATCGGGTTTGCACAAAGGGGAAAAGACAGGCAAAAATCGCAGACTTAGGCCAAAACCATCATCCAGCAGAACATGACAAGCTTAATCGCTAACAAGTTACAACCCCCGGAAGTTGATGTACCAACTTACCCCATTGGGGTCCACATGACTTTTGGTGCTTCATCTCATATGGTTAGGTTTTTTTATGTTTAGGGTTTTTCGCATTTATTCTTTATGTTAAAAAGTATTTTGGAGGCTCATTGTAACCATGTTTTGGCGAATGAGCATAGTTGTCACATCTCTTCTCAAAGATAAGTTGCCATCATTCGAGAAAGTTTGTTTCAGTCTGCAATTTCACAGTTTCAAAACATTCTCTTTATTAATAAAAGTCAAGTTTTATTGTATCTTTGTGTATTTCTTTGCTATACATATATGTTTCATTTCATTCCATTTATAAATCCGGATCACCCTCTTGATGGAACAACTCTTCTAAACTCATTCACATTGTTCTTGTGAGAAGAATCAGGTTTATGTTGGTCATCATTTCCTTTCATGTTGTTGCTTTCATTTTGTATGGAGCCTTTGAGAATATTAGCATATATTTTAGGCTTTTCTTCATTTTCCTTTTATGATGGATTTGTGACCTTAGTGCTTGCATCTCCCTTGGGGATGTTTTGTATTTTTTCATAGCCAAGATTTGTCTTTATGAATGGTGGCCTTTGGTAACTGAGAATATCATCTAATATTTCAGTACTTTTTCCAAACTTCAAGCTTTTACTCAATTGATCAGTTGTTTTCTCTAGTTCATTTCTTAAGGAAACAATTTCAACATCTAGCTTCTTGCATTTTTCTTCCTTTTCTTTCAACTAGCTTCTCACCACTTCTTCTATCCATTTTTACTCTTCTAGTCCATTCTTTAGAATGATAATTGTTTTTTCTATTTCATCAAGATCACGATCCTCATTTTCATATTTTTTCAATTGCTCTTTCTACTTTGTATTCTTTCCCTTGGGTCTTTCTATTTATTTTAAGGCACTAATGAGATCTACTTCAAGATTCACTTCCTCATCAATGTCTATTTCTTCTTAATATGAATTTTCTTTCTGATTGTCTTCATTTTCTGTATTAGTATAATTTGTTTCCATGTCCATGAAGAGGAATTCTTCTTTGTTAATATTAGAAACATATCCATCACTTTCTTCAGATGAGCTATTATCCTTTCTAAAGTAAAAACTCTTCTTCTTAGTATATTTTTCTCTTTTGTGTTTATATTGTTTTTGTTTATTGTTATGCTCGTCTTCATCATTATCGTCTTCATCATAAGTGTCTTCTCTTTTTGCATATGGACATTTAGCAACAAAATGTCCCATTCTACTACAACTAAAACATTTGAAGGGTATCTTACCTTTGTATTTTCCAAATCCTCTTTTTAGCTTTCTTGCGAATTGTGCTTCTTCTGTATCTTATTCATGGTTGCAAAAGTCGCAGGATTTGTGTCCTTTCTTCTTTGATTCTTTGAAAGATGCTTCCTTTGGTGCTGGATTTTTGTTTTCTATCATCATCTCATATGCAATGACAATCCCGTGTAATTCATCCATTTTTAATGAATCAAGATCATTCATTTCTTCAATGGCGTAAAATTTGGCATCAAATCTTAAGGGGAGTGACCTTAACACATTTTGTACAATCATCGGTTCTTCAACCTTTTCACCAAGTCCTATGATGGTGTTGACAATTTCATCAGCACAAAGAAGATATGTTGCAACATTCTCTTCATCTTTCATTTTCAGGCTCTCAAACTGTCTTCTATGAGTTTGGATCTTTTCCTTCTTAAACTTGTCATTGATTTCATATAAATTTTGAATCTTGTCCAATTTTGTTTTCCAATCCACAATCTATCACCTTGAAAAACTTAGATTATAACAGACCACACAAGATAGAATTCATGGATTTTGCATTATTTTCACTAGGCTTCTTCCCAGACACATCTATTGGTGGAGTTGTTGGGGCTATATAACCAGTCATGATTGATTGCAAAATATCAAACCCAAGGGCCATTAGATATTTTTGCATCCTTATTATCCAGAATGCATATTTTTTTATGTCAAACAAAGGATCCCTATTTGTGGAGAAACCTTCTTGACCAGTCACGTGTGTTCCCGAGATCTACCTTCCAATAGTTATAATGTTTATGAAGGAACTGGATCTCATACCAATTGTTGAACTTATGTTTATACTGAGAGGGGTGGTGAATTAGTATAATATGCCTTTTACTTTAAATGGGAATTCACCAATCATTCATTAACTTTGAAATAGAAAATGCATGTAAACTCAAACCACAGTACATAGAGTTTAATTTGGAAACCCTTGTGGGAGAAAACAACAAAAACTTTTCTTTATAATTGTTTGTAGGCACCAACCTACTAGAGACACCAATCTCATTAGATGAGCACCAAATCAAAAAGATATTGTGTAGGCATTGTTGACGCTTGAATCCGTCAGGACCAAAATGACAACCTCACGAGGATGTAAATCCTCCTTCATTTTTATAGAAGTGGTACTCCTCTTTAATGTGTAGGTTTCTTGGGATTTCTAAATATTCAGAATATGGGACTTGACATAAGTTCATCGTAGTATTTCAAAGAAACATAAATATTGCGAGAAAAAAAAAGGAAAATGTTTTTGTTTTCTTTTAAAAGAAAGTTCCTGAGAAAGGACCAAGAATCACACACTTCACATGTTTAAGCAAATAATCAAAATTTAATCGCATCCATCATAGTTTAAGATAACAATTTTTTATCACATAAAATAAAAAAAGGAAGATGATTTGCATGCATAAGAGAAATTTAACAGAGTGGATACATGGGAAACTAAAATAAAGATAATGATAGATCAAACTCAAATACTTTATATTATGAAAACATGGTTACAAAGCACAGTCGAGATTGTTCCCAAAGTAGCTCTCTTGAAATTTCTAAAATATATATAGTATGTTACACATTCTTTGAAATTTAAAATGTGTTTGTCTTAAAGAGTGGGATTGGGGCTCCCGCAAACCATAAAGAAAATAAATATAATAAATAATCTCTTATAAGGAATACGATGGGGCGGTAGAATAACAACAACACATGGTAAGAAGAAAAGAGGAGTTATCAATCTTCGGTTAAACCTTTCTAGTGAAAGAGGTGGAATAATTGGATGAAGGACTTGATAAAGAAAAATAAGGATGTGATCATCATAAACTTACTATGATGGTCTCTCGTAATATCCTCTTCACTTTATTGTTGTTTTTCTTGTATTGTCTACATTGATGATTACAGGAACCATCTCAACTATTTCTTTCCCTTTTTAATAAAAGTTTTTAAACAAACTTTTATTTTCACAATTTAATTAATTTCTCATTAAAATAGGACAACTGCAATTTAATTTTCTGAAAGTGAAAACCAACTTTTAAACCATGTAAACCATTTTTTTTGTGCTCTTCATTGTCTCATCTTTCCAACTATATAATTTTTTCCCCAAATCCATCATCTGGATCTCAAGATATAAGCTTGTGAAGTTGAGTTGTCACGCAGGCCCATTAAAAATGAAGCTGTCTAATATTTTAATTTATGAGAAAAATGTATCAACTTTCAGCACTTGAAACATATACCACCATATTCTACATCGAAATACATTTCCAACGGTATAAATGTTTCTGCAAATGGAGGTCAGGAGCTCAATATATAGCCTTTGCAAGATCATGACTCAGCCATAATTGATCAAGTTTGATTGATAAATATGGACCCTTGATTTAATTTCAACCTCCTTTGTTGAATTTCGACTTTTCTTCATTATTCTTATCCCAAATGTAGGAGGATAAAAGAGTCTTAGTGGTATATAGTGTTAAGTGTAACATACACTTGACAAGAAATAAAGAAGAGAGGAGACTATGGAGCTTGGAGGATTCGACCCTTGGAAAATTGTTGAATATAATAATAATTTTGCATGCCCAGTCAAACACCAATATGCCCAATCAGCAATGATGAGTCACTCAACCAAATGTTGCCACATGTCATCACTCAGTATGCCAACAATCTGCCAATAAGAATCTTCCATATGTCATCCAAAAAAATTACGCCATGTGTCACTTTTTTGTATGCAACCACGTGTCTCCATTAATTAGTTTCCATGTGGCACCATCCATTTAATTTTCATGTGGATGTATCTCATTGGTTAATAAAGTATCATGTTTCACTTGGAGATGTTTCTCATAGAACTTAGTATAGTAAAAATATTATTAAAATAATATGGTGGTTTCATGGGTTTACGTGAATGCAAAGGTAGGTGAGGAAATCACCGCAGACCCGCGGTAATACATAGTAAGGAATGATTATGAAAAATTCTAATTGTAGGTGAAGTGGAGAGGAGATGTAAATAGTTGTAAAATATTCTAAGTCTTCAGAATAGGTCTGGCGGACTTGGATACAAGAGAAATGAAAAACTTAGGAGCTTAGTACCCACGATAAGTCTGATGGCCATAATGTAGATCGTGGATCTTTGGGTGCAAAATGGATATCGTGGAACTAGGAATGTGGTAGCTTGAACCAGTGAACAAGTGAACCCGCAGTAACTCATATATGTGGCTAAGTGTTGGAGAAGTTACATAGTAAAGAGTAGTAAAAAGATTTGTGTGCATTATGAAGGTGGCGGAAGTCAAAGTGCATTGTGAGGGTAGCAGAGATAAAACATAATCTTAGGAAATATCACCAACCCACGAACCCATGATAAGCCATAGTAAATAATACTCAGTCTGGAAAGTATATAATGGATCACATGAAATATGGAAAGAAATATGGAAAATATGAAAAATTAAAAGAACTATATATGGAAAATAAAGGAATTACATGAAATTTGGGAAAGGAAAAAAGGAAAAGGAAATAAATGGAAAAATGGGATAATGAAAATGGAAAGGAAAATAAAAGGAAAAGGGAAATGAATTTCAATGTGGAAAGGAATGAGGGAAAATGGATAAGTGTGGAAAATGGTAAGGGGAATATGAAAGTAATGAGACAATGGGAAAAATGACTAAGTATAAAATGAAAGAATGAGTAGAGGTGAAGGGAAAGGGGATGAGAGAACATTTTACTTAGAACATTTTTCATATTTCTTCTTGTAATACCTCCATTGGAATTCTGGACAGAAGTATGTGTATCTTGGTCATGAAGACTTGGATTTTGATTCTGTGAAATGCATGGCGAAGTTGATACCAATGGCTATGCAATGAATATACAATAGTTCAAAAGTATTCATCTTCCAATATCATTTATTTTGATTATTCCAGGATAGGGAACATATAGGTGACCAAGTTTTGGTCAATAATTGGCTCCAACTGCGGGATAGTGACCCTCTGTGGGTTGTTGAGAACACCAAAATCTTCAGACCAAATTCCTTCTCCATTGGGATATGGATTCATCTTCAAAATGAACTCTTGTAATTCTTCTTATTTCATGGAGTTACCTTCAAGTTTGACTGCCTTATTATGCAAAACTAAACTAAAGAAACAAAATATATACTTGCATGATATACCTATCCTAAATTACTTGAAAGAAAGGGGAACCTTAGGTATAAGAATATTTCCAATGGATCCATTTGAGCATAAAATTGAGCTTTGAAATGGGCTCCAGAAGTAAGAAAAATAGTGGGGTTGCTACTAATAAATCATGAGCATTAAAATCAAGAGCATGTCCAAAGTGTACCACAATGGGATCGAGCAATGTGTGCAGAAGACTTGTTTTCATTGGTAGGCTGACAATACTTCTAAACCAATATTCAATATAATCTACTCTTGGCTTCCCCAGAGTGCTATTGTCTTTGATTGGCTAAGGAGTATTCAACATAAGAATACATTCATCCTTTTCCTTATTTCCAACCACTTCCAAGGTTCTTGATTCATCAAAAATCTCAAGGTGATCTTTCTCATCATTCTTTTCAAGATTCACTTCTTCCATCAATTCTTCTTGCTGCAAGTTCTCTTGTAATGTTTTATCATCTATTACAAGGTTGAAATCTTCTTGTGTATTTGGTGGGGGCTCCTCAATTTCATTCTCAAATTTGCTACTTGAAATATCTTCATATGGAGTATATAGGAAGCTGAAATTTTCTTCTTGTAATTTGGAATTTTCATCTTCGTCTTCGGCAACATGACTTGACTTAAAAATTTCATTTACTCTTTGATGGCTATCTTATTTATTATCAAAATTCTTTTCCTCCACTAATTCTTCTTTATTTTGGCTCAATTATTCTTGCATATTCGGTGGAGACCTTTTAATTTATTCCTCATATGGAATATATGAGATGTTGATATCCTTTTCTCGGTCTTTGGAATTATTTCCTTCACTCTCAAAAAAAAGATTTGATTCAAAAAAGTCTTGCAGTGTTTCATGATATTCTTCTTATGAACCATTCATTTCATCCTTTTGTGTCCATGTGGGAGAGGGTGGGTGGGCATCAACATTTAAAACATCAGCAAAAACATATGAATGCACCTTTGGGATAAAAAAAAATTGCAAATGAATCTTCTAACACATCCCGACCAGTAATGGAGTTAGGCATTAATAAACTATATCATTCAAGATAATCCTCTCGTAGAGTTTATAGGAATAATATACATGTAACATTGTCTTCAGTGAGGTTGAAATCATAACATGTACCTTTTAAATTAATCAAGTGTGTCTCTGCATCTTCTGAAGCATCCCCAAAGAATGTAGAAAAAATTTCAATAGGAATATTGGGCATTTGAAATTCTACTTATTGTAGATTTAAAGGGGTATTATGAAATTGCCTCCTTCTTTGAGTATTTCTCCCTTTTGCTGAGTCTTGCAAATACATTTATGGGCTTGATGAAGAATACAAATAAGCATTATGACATGAACGAAACCTTTCATTTTGAATTTTTTCAATAGAGTTTCCAGGGATTTCATTCTCTTGAATCTTTGTTGCTTCTTGTTTCTTTTTTAAATCACAAAAAAGGTGAGCAATGCTTAAAATAAGCAACATTTTTCTTTAATCTTATTCTTTAAACTTTGAGCCATGGAGATTTACGGTTACTCAAACATCTTGAAAATAAATCGTTCCCCAGTGGAGTCACCAAAAATGTTGACGCTTGAATCTGTCAGGACCGAAACGACAACCTCACGAGGATGTAAATCCTCCTTCATTTTTATAGATGTGGCACTCCTCTTTAATTTGTGGTTTTCTTGGGATTTCTAAATATTCAGAATGTGGGACTTGACAGAAGTCCATCGTAGTATTTCAAAGAAGCATAAATATTACGAGAAAATAAAAGGAAAATGATTTTTTTTTCTTTTAAAAGAAAGTTCCTGAGATAGGAACAAGAATCACACACTTCACAATTTTAAAGAAAATAATCAAAATTTTCTCACATCCATCATAGTTTAAGATAAATATTTATGATCACATAAAACAAAAAAAGGAAGATGATCCGCATGCATAAGATAAATTTAAAAGAGTGGATGCATGGGCAACTCAAATAAAGATAATGATATATCAACCTTAAATACTTTATATTCTAAAAATAGGGTTAGAAAGAACAGTCGAGATTGTTCCCAAAGTAGATCTCTTGAAATTTCTAAAAAATATATAGTGTATTACACATTCTTTGAAATTTAAAATGTGTTTGTCTTAAAGACTGGGATTGGGGCTGCCGCGGACCATAAAGCAAATAAATAGAAGAAATAAGCTCTTAGAAGGAAGATGGTGGGGTGGTAGAAGAACAACAAGACCTGGTAAGAAGAAAATAAGAGTTAGCATTCTTCAGTTAAACCTTTCTAGTGAAAGAGGTGGAATAACTGGATGAAGGACTTTATAAAGAAAAAGAAGGATGTGATCAGCATAAACTTACTAGGATGGTCTCTTGTAATATCCTCTTCACTTGCTTGATGTTTTCCTTTTATTTTCTTCATTGACAATTATAGGAACTGTCTCAACTGTTTCTTTCCCTTTTTAATAAAAGTTTTTAAATAAACTTTTATTTTCACAATTTAATTAATTTCCCATTAAAATAAGACGACTGTAATTTAATTTTATGAAAGTTAAAACCAACTTTTAAACCATGTAAACCACTTATGGTGTTCTCTTCATCATCTCATATTTACAATGATATAAATTTTTCCCAAATCCATCGCCTAGATCTCAAGATATGAGCTTGTGAAGTTGATTTGTCACGCAAGCCCATTAAAAATGCAACTAACTGATATTTTAATTTCTGAGACAAATGTATCAACTTTCAACACTTTAAACCTATACCACCATCTTCTACGTTGAAATACCTTTCCAATGGTATAACGTTTTTTGCAAATGGATGTCACGAGCTCAAGATATAGCCTTTGCAAGATCATGACTCAACCACCATCGATCAAGTTTGATTGGTAAATGTGGACCCTTGATTTAATTTCGACCTCCTTTGTTGAATTTCAACTTTTCTTCATTATTTTTATCCCACATGTAGGAGAATAAAATATTCTTAGTGGTATATAGTGTTAAGTGTAACATACACTTGACAATAAATAAAGAAGAGAGGAGAGTATGGAGCTTGGAGAAATTGACCCTTGGAAAATTGTTGAATATAATAATAATTTTGCATGCCCAGTCAGCAATGATGAGTCACCCAACCAAATGTTGCCACATGTCATCACTCGGTATGCCAACAATCTTCCAATAAGAATATGTCATATGTCATCCAATAAAATCATGCCATGTGTCACGTTTTGTGTATGCAACCACATGTCTCCATTAATTAGTTGCCATGTGGCACCATCCATTTAACTACCATGTGGATGTATCACATTGGTTAATAAAGTGCCATGTGTCATTTGGAGATGTTTCTCATAGAAATTAGGATACGAAAAATATTATTAAAATAATATGGTGGTTTCACGAGTTTATGTGAATGTAGAGGTAGGTGAGAAAATCACCATGAACCCGTGGTAATACATAGTAAGGAATGAATGTGAAAAATTCTAAGTGTACGTGAAGTGGAGAGGAGAGGTAAATAGTTGTAAAATATTCTAAGTATTCAAAATAGGTCGGACGGACTTGGATACAAGATAAATGAAAAACTTAAGATCTTGGTACCCGTTGTTGGAACACACCTAATTTTGAGCTTTGAACTTTATATTTTAGCTCTTAGAAATAAAAGTTTTTACCCAAAAAGGAAAAAACATAGAAAGTTGTCTTTTAATTTTAAATCAAATCCATTGGTTGTTAATTAGCAATAAGTCTATTGCAATATCTATCGTCGATGAGTTTCTTTATTTTGATCTAACGATCCTAATGATCTCTAAAGTTTTGGAGCCGCATGAGTTTTAAAAGAAGGTCGTCAACGGTCGCTTCACAACTCTGCGCTTCGGGTTTTCTAGCAAACCCAACTAGCGAAAACCCCAAAACTCTGAAACCTGAAGATGACCACTTGTGACTTTTCCTAAAGAAATCACGAACACAAGTCATAAGACACATGTCCTTTAAAAATATTTCCTTGTGTCGACACGTGGTACTCATTTTTGACATGTACATCGGATGATTCACACATTTTCGAGTGACATGTGGCACCTCTCTTTTCTTGACAGATCATTCAGAATGACATCATCTCTGCCACATCACTCTAGGAGATGGACCTTCGAGAGTTTTAACAAATATTGATCCCATAAATCACCGAAGTATCAAAGTGCCGAAGTATTGGACATTACAAAAAGGTAAAAAGGAGTTAATAAAACATTTAATAATGAAGGTTAATCATAATTAAGAGTTAATTAATTACTTCACAGTTTCGGATTTCGAAAATTTTCCCTTGCGTTTTATTCAAAACCTCTTAAGTCCAAACTTCTGAAATACTTAAAGTTAATACAACCTTTTAAACATGATTAATTAAGACTTAAAAGTGATTACTCAGAAATTAATTACTTTGTAGTTTCAGATTTCAGAAAGTTTCTCTTGTGCTATATTCAAAACTTCTGAAGTCCGAACTTCTGAAACACTTGAATTTAATACAACGTTTTAAACATGATTAATTAATATTTAACAATGATTACTCAGATATTAACTCCTCCACAAATTCGTACTTCGGGAGATTTTCCACCTTGTCACATCCAAAAATCTCGAACACAAATCGTCGAAGTATTAATGACATTTATGATGGATTAAGATTAATGATTTCAAATAAGGATTGTGAATCGCCAGGTAATGAATTCCATTAAGGTTAATAAATTCTTCGTCAATAGGGCTATACGAATATCAATAAAAAAATTTGAATAAAAGCAGTTCGAATTTCAAAGTTATTTTTACCATTTGCAATTAGCAGTTTTTATCCAGTGCAAAACTCACCGACTTCTCCTGTAACTGGTAAGCTAACTTTGTTTCCTTGAGGACTATGGTGCCACAAAAAATTTCAAATAATTTTGATGCATCGGGTGATGATTCAAATCCAAACGCAGATGTTCTATCAGATACAACTCCGCGAGTTGCGGACTCCATTAAAACTTGGAGGTAGGTTTTTGACGTTGCATAAAATTGTTGCACGCCCAAGGATCATACCCTATAACGAGAATCATCAACCATGTAACATGTCGAAATCCAAACCAGGAGAATCATCAACCATCGGTAGGTCATCATCGGCTCTTTCCGACCAGAACACCTACAAGTAATTTATAAACTTTCCCCTACTCCTAAATACACTTACAATGCCACATTCCTTCTAGAGTTTGAGAGAAAGGAATGCACCTAGTACACCAGAAATGGTCATGATATAGTCAAGACCTAGTGGGGACATTTGGAGAAATTCAGAGTCGACGCCCATGGTACATACGCCATGACGTCTTTGGATGCTCATATGTTGTATGTAGCCATGATGCTTTGTTTCTTGTTCGGGAAGAAGAACCCTACACATTTATCGATTGAGTGGGTAGCCATCATGAACGAGGTAGACGAGGGTTATACTTTCAATTGGGAAAAAATGCTATCGGATAATTTGGCCAAGGAAATCGTTGATTATTAATCAAAAAAATCAAAATGGCAGCCTACCCCTTTTTACATGTCGGCATATGTTATGGATGCCATTTGTTTCATGACCCCTTTTCCCCTGATGAAATGGAGTCGGACCCCAGCTAGTTCTGGGCCAATTCATTTTGATCACTCCAAATTATTGGAGGAGAACGCCAAAGATTTCTTTTATGAAATTTGTCACAACGTGGTGGTACTTGTTCACAGAACTATTTATGGTCACCCACCTCCCCGGATTTTAGAAAGGATTATGAGGAACTTAGGAAATCTTGCAGACTGGTTCATTGAGGATAATTTCTCCTATATCAGAGTATTTTTTTGTTTGGTTCCTCCTCATTCTCTCCCACAATTTTTACCCAACAAGTTGGTGTGCAGAGAAGTGGTGTACCAGACAGTGGTAGGAGGTATCAGCAAGGAGCTGAAAGCAGCTCAGAAAAATGTTTGTCTGACTTTCCCTATTCATATTGGCATGTTCACATTGTTAGATTTCGGTCACTCTAAAGTAGAGGCCGCAGCCCTGGAGGATGTCAAATTGGTTGACATCAAATTCAAGAAACATGATCCAAATAATATAGTGGAAAATCATTTGGCTCAGTTTAACATGAAGCAATACATCCATGAGAATTCTCCCTATGACGAAATTTTCAGGGGAGTTAGATCTTATGAGGAAGTCTGAAGTAGATTCCAGACTCTACCCCCTGACCAACAAGTTGGTTTCCTTAGCTTCCAGAAACACAGGAGAAACGGTTTACCAAGGATACTGCAAGGAGAATCAATACCCATGCCTCCTTCACAGGAAGTTGGGCCTATAGGATCTTAGCCAAGTTCCTCCACTAAGCACAAAGTTGAAGAGGTCCCAAAAATCCCAAAGGTATTATTTCATGAGATAAGAGAATCACTAGCAGGACTGAATGATCCACAAGTGTTAGCTCGGTTCAAAGCCTTCATGAATCTGGGACAAATTGTCCCTCATTCAACACCATCTACTCTTGCTAGCACCTCGAATACCACGGGACAAGGACCTTCCACCGAAATTTCTTCTCCTATCACATCATTAACCCCTCTACAAACCAGCTTCAGAAATCCGAGTTTCGAACTCACTTTTGTAGGTGATATTACCCCTATCTTTCCTTAAGAAATGCCTCCCTCAGATTTATTTTTCAGTAAGAAACGAAAGGCTATCGTGAAAAGATAATCTCACCAAAAGGAGGGTGTTATCACTAAAAGGAAAATACTGGTGTATGAAGGGAAAGACCATGATGGTCCAGAGTTTGCAAAATAAGTTGCAGGTTCGTTAGGGGATTTTTCCACTGCCAATCAATGGTCAGTGGACAATTTGACCGAACAACTGCGACATAAATGCATCTTGGTAGAAAAATTTCAAAATGAGATATATAACACAGAGAAGAATGTCATGAGTAGGATGAAATGAAACTTTGAGCAAATTAGGGCTAGACATCAACAAAAAATTAAGCAGTTACAAAATAACCTTGAGTTTCTCCACCAGAGTTCACAGACTAGCCAAGGTCTGGTCACTCAGCTTGACAAGTTGATAAAACAGTTGCAGGCCAAATTGACCCTAACAGAGAACACAACAATAGACATTTTGGCCTTCAAAACTCAAGCATCGAAAAGCAATGAGAGGTTGTAAGTTGCCCAGTAAGAAATCTATCTAAAAGTAGATGCTATCCAGAAATTCTTTTAGGTAGTAGACCTTTCCCTAAAGAATATATATGTCAAGGAAAAATAGGCATGTTGAGCCCGGTCTAAGTTTCAATAAGTTCTCATATAGATGTAGAGAGATAATTCCCTTGGTCTTACCTTTTTCTCTCATTCTAAACAAGTGAGAGGCGAAATGGACCTAAAAGCCTGGGAAACAAATCTGGAAGAAAGCAAGAAACTCTCTAGAGATGTAAAAGAGGCTTGTCTAGAGGCATTGTCTTCATTAAATAAAAAGTTGATTGAGTTCGAAGGGAATAATATCTTAGAATCCCTGGGGAATATTGAGATATAAATGAATCGCCAAAGCTCCATAAAGAACGAGGAAGCTATTTAGGCAGCCATCCAAGAGATGAGCCAGATTGATCTACTTAAAATCAATGAATGGTTGGTTATTCCAAGTTCACAGTTTCAGGCCACAATCCAAGAAGTGAACAAGATCCAGGAGAAGCCGCCCCAAATACAGAAGAAGATGTTTTCCTTTGATTTAAATGAAAGAATCGAGTCTTCAAAGTTCATGGTAGCATTGATGGAAAGGTGCACCCAATGCATTGAACAGGGAAAGGCATGTGTAGCTGGGAGAAAGTGAGAAATCATGCACAGTGTCCACTTTCTCCACCCACTCTACATATTCACCCTCCAACAGTCACTTACCCCATCTATCCCTACCACCTACATTCTTTCATCCACTCATCCTGCCTCCTAATTAGACACTTGTTCCCCCATCATTTTTTTTCATGAACGAGCCAACATTGAGTTATTCATCTAATTATTCCCCCTATGGCTTCAACTGCAATTCCTTGCCCCACTGAACACACCCAAAGGGATAAATGGAAACGAGATCAAATGGCCTTAATTCCATGTGTGCTCGGCTCAAAGATTAAAGGAAAGCGAGTGCATTGACCAGTAGATGAAGAGACAGAGGAAGCGCCAACAAAACTCAATGATATTTGCATGCTACTATTTTATTGAGATGTATTATATTTTTAGTCAAATATTGTGGGAAGTCCAACAGTTTTTAGTTGTGAAAGATTTTGTATAAATAGATAGATTTAATATCTATTCATGGATTCTTCTTGCCAAATGTAATAGAGAAACTTTTTTTTGAGTATTAATATAAGTGCAAACAGAGATTCTAAGTTTCGTTCAATTTGAGTTATGTGTTTTCTCTGTGTTTCCATTTCTATGAATTTCTTTATGTAATTATTGAAGAGTGATTGATTGCAATTTAGTATTACATCTACTGTGATCATATTATACCAGGAGTTCATTCAGTCAACAAATTTTCCTCTATTATTACTGTGAGTAAAACAAGACCTGTGACCTGTGTGAATTACTGCATTTTATATCATGTTTCAAGGGTGCATCTTCTACTTTTCTTCTACTTCCAACAAGGTGATACTTATCTGTAATTGATACCTGACTTTGTTTAACATTTTTGTAAATATTTCTACATCATTTGAAATTATAATTGCGACTCAGATAACAAGATACAGCCTCTGTACTGTCTCATTATTAATTTCATTTAAAGATTATTTCTCAGAAAACTAAAGGTAGAAAAAGCACTAATTAAAAACATTTATTTTAAAACCTTTGATGCCTGACATTATTCTCTGAGCCTTAGAATCAATCTCAGGAACAACACCCGCGATAAGTCTGATGGTCATAATGTAAATCGCAGATCTTTGCGTGAAAAATGGATATCACGGAACTAGAAATGTGGTAGCTTGAACCTGTGAACCCACGGTAACTCATATATTTGGCTAAGTGTTGGAGAAGTTACATAGTAAAGAGTAGTAAAAAGAGTTGTGTGCATTATGAAGGTGGCGGAATTCAAAGTGCATTGTGAGGGTAGCAAAGATAAAACATACTCGTAGGAAATATCACCAACCCGCAAACACACGGTAAGACATAGTAAACAGGACTAATTCTAGAAAGTATATAATGGATCATGTGAAATATGGAAAGAAATATGGAAAATATGAAAAATTAAAAAACATATATGGGAAATAAAGGAATTACATGAAATTTGGGAAAGGAAAAAAGGAAAAGGAAATAAATGGAAAAATGGGACAATGAAAATGGAAAGGAAAATAAAAAGAAAAGGGGAAATAAAGGAAAAGGGAAATGAATGTGAAGGTGGAAAGGAATGAGGAAAAATGGCTAAGTGTAGAAAATGGTAAGGGAAATATGAAACTAATGAGACAATGGGAAACATGACTAAGTATAAAATGAAAGAATGAGTATAGGTGAAGGGGAAGGGGATGAGAGAACATGTCACTTAGAACTTTTTTCATATTTCTTCTTGTAATACCTCCATTGGACTTCTGGACATAAGTATGTGTATCTTGGTCATGGAGACTCATATTTTGATTCTTTGAAATGCATGGTGAAGCTGATACCGATGGTTATGCAATGAACATATAATAGTTCAAAAGTATTCATCTTCCAATATAAAAAAAAATTATTGTTCCAGGAGCAGGAACATATAGGTGACCAAATTTTGGTCAATAGGAACCAACCTATTGGAGACATCAATCTTCTTAGTTGAGAACCAACTCAACAATAATTGCACTGTAGGCACAAACTCAAAAAGATAATAGACACCAACTCAACAAGATATTGCACTGTAGGCACCAACCTATTGGAGACACCAATCTCCTTAGTTGAGCACCAAATCAGTAAGACCTATATAGGTACCAATCTAATATCTTCATACACAGAGTACTTTTGACTTCACCTTCATGCTTCATAACTCATGCATTAACAACATCATCATACCCTTAACTTGCATGCTCCAGTACCTCTCCTTGCTTCATACCCCTAACATTGCTTCAAACCCTAGTTAGATTTAGCCTTCATTCCCTAGTGAACCTCATAGCGTCATTCCCAAAATAAAATTATAGAGTGCATCATCACAATCTTAAAACAATGCACTTTGTAGCATCATAGACCTTAGTCCTTCATAGTACACCCATAAAAATCCAAGAAAACTCCTCTTGTGCACCTTTAGACCCCAAGAATATTCCCCATCTCCTCTTGTGCACCTAAGATCTCTTTTGTGCACTTATATTTGATCTTTTTGCTGGATACTCTTCAAATGCACACATATATTCTATATTTATAGTGTTTTTTCATTCAATTATGGGGTCGACTTGTAAAACTGGCTGGGTCAACTTGCACTTTTCGACTGGGTCGACCTGACATAATATTTCATATCTCCTCATTCCTATGGAGTTAAAGGGAGTTCCATATACCGTTGGAAAGGTATCAGACTTGTTATCCCCAATTTATGGGATAACTAAGGAGATGATGTCTCGAGGCCCTCATATTTCATATATGGAGTGTCGAGAGACCACATGACTAGCAATGTCCACTTTCACATATGGAATCCCTCTCTATCATCACAGTTTATATCCATTTTTAGTGCATCTACCACACCAACTAGTTTATGGACAACACATGGGTCTTGCTCCATGTGGTACAAGTCAAGTAATGTGGCAGGTAATCACCCTAATATTTGAGGCATTTAAAAATGTTGTATTTGAGCTTCTTTTGATTATAGAATGCTTGCTTGGACATTATGCTTTTGACCTTAGTGAGTGTCATAGATTTCCTAGTAAGAGGTCAACCTTTGGGGAAGGGTTGCAACTGGGGGTCCCTTAAGAGGTTATCATATCATTCTCGACCATACTTACCACTTTCCACTCATTACACTCCCATCATATTTCCCTCTTCTAGGCCCTTTGACTTTAGTGACCCAAGAAGGGAATGTACCTCATTTCATGGGAAGAAGGGGCTAAAGGCCCAGGGGGGTGTTTGCTGGAAAAAGATAAGATCCTGAAATAAAAACCTTCTAGATGCTCACCCAGAAAGGTATTGAGAATGATGAACTTCTTCTCTCAAAATAATTGAAGGTCTGCAAAAGATCAAACACATAATAAATATCTCGCTTGAATATAAGGCTAACACAAGTGTGTTACAATAATTTACATGGTTACCCCTATGGAACTTTGTGGACCTCTTGTTTCAAGTGACACTGTGTTACTGCCCCCCAAGATAAGTGATTCACCATTGGGAGTGCACATGTGTTTGGATCATTATTGAACTAATAAATGGGATTGGAAAAATGTTGCATTGAATACGAAGGTGCATCACGCCCCCTACAAAGGCACCCATAAATGATATAATATGATCATTTTCATGTCATGAAAATCATTGACGTATGAAATCTAAACCCCTATGGACCTCATCATCCACTACATGACCTTGAAGGGGAATCCTTGGGAGCATCCCCTACTTGAGGGTTTTGGTATACCCAATAGGACTTTTATGACACCCCTCCCATACCTAAACTTGGTCAATTGTATAAGGTCTTGGAGCATTTGTTTAATTTGATGAGGTAGTTTTGATGCACATGTTTAGGTGCCTTTTTTATTATATGTGGTTTCCACTTGCAATGATATTTTGACTTTATATCCTTGGAGAGTGTGCCTATTTTTTTTACAGGACCTTGTTTGGTGGAACATTTTGGAGGAACAAGCCTAGATTGGGATTCCATGTGTCTCAAAGCCCACAGGTTGGATTGCAAGGGCCCACATGATGGATCATGATGACCTACCTTTGGAGGTCTAGAAGACACCTTGGAAGACATAACATATCCCTTACATGCCCAACGACTTTCCTATGAGGGGAAAACGTCACTTCTTGAGGCTTGATGTCACATAGGGCTAGGGTTTGTGGTGATGGAGGTATTATGCATTGATACTTGGCATGATTTTACCAAAGGAGACATGGATTGACCCTAGAACGTGAAGAGGAGGCTTTAGGATCCCCAACGACCTCCATTTTCTTCTCCAACGACTTTCTCAAAGTGTCAAAATGTCCCTTAAAGGGGTGACATCATCTTGTTTTAGGGTTTCTAATGTGAAAAAGTCATAATTAAATATTATTGTTTGCTTTAAGGGGTGAGATAAGGGTTGCTCACCCATTATCTTATGTTTTACCATAATTAAGTGGACAAACTATGTTTTAGACATTTTGTATAAATAGAGATCATGTGAATCTCATTTCATGACATAACTCTCCCATTGTGAGAAGTACTTGGCTGAAATTTCTGCTACACTTGGGGATTTTTCTCTCTCTCTTGAATTTGTCATGGTTTAATTTTATATTGATGGCAAGAAGTGGCGAACTACCTCCTATGGAGCATTTCTCTTTAATATTGGTGGAAAATACTTGGTAAAGTAGAATTTTATCTTGTTGATTCTTGCTCTAGTTGAAGGGTTTCATCTTGTTATTTTCTCTTTTTCTTAGTTGCAAGGTTAAGTAGTTGAAATTTCTTGGGGAGTATAAGTGCACACAACCACACTAAGATCACCAATATTTTTCTTGGAAATAATTTGTTACTTAAGGAAGTGCTAGGAGAAGTAAAGGGCATATACCTTTCTAGCACTTTCATAGTTAGCCTTTCTAGCACTTTCATAGTTAGCTTTACTTGCCTTGGGGAGTAAGAGGGTTTACACCCCTAAGGAAGTAGTATATTTGAATCATTATTTGACTCCATAACCCAATAGTTAGGGCACTAATCGTTTACATTTTTTCATTGGAGAAATAAAGTAGTGAATTGGGAAACATGATTTTTGGCCATTTCAATTTTTTGCAATTTGGGTTTGGTTGCTTGTTCCTAGCGCACCTCTTGGCCACTATGGAATCCCCTCTAAAGGGGTATTTATTGTCGTTGTTATAAATCTTTATCTACAGTCATTAGGGATGCTTAAACCCTAACACTTATTCTCGCATAACTAGCTTTTCAACCATCAAAATTTTCCAAGAGTTTGCCACTTTTATCTACTTGGTCTAGCACAACGTTTGGGTGGATTTTTTGTGAGTTTTGGTGGTTGGATTTACTATTGTAACAAAAACAATTCTACATACATAAGGCTGCAAAATATCTTTGCAAACATGTTTTATAACAACCTTGTTTCATTGCTGAAGTTTGGTGCTCTCATAATTAAATATCTCTAATGTTTATCTAACTTATCTCTAGAATGTTTCAATGGACTTTTAGCAATTTTTTTCCAGCTTCAATACTTATTCTTTTGTTGATATACATTTGTATTTACTACTGCAATTAGGGACAACAAGTTAAATTTCTTGTACACCTAACATTATATATATATATATATATATATATATATATATATATGCTTGG
>JASDQU010107074.1:65900-76217 GCA_032191745.1 Picea mariana
GGATGATTCACACATTTTCGAGTGACATGTGGCACCTCTCTTTTCTTGACAGATCATTCAGAATGACATCATCTCTGCCACATCACTCTAGGAGATGGACCTTCGAGAGTTTTAACAAATATTGATCCCATAAATCACCGAAGTATCAAAGTGCCGAAGTATTGGACATTACAAAAAGGTAAAAAGGAGTTAATAAAACATTTAATAATGAAGGTTAATCATAATTAAGAGTTAATTAATTACTTCACAGTTTCGGATTTCGAAAATTTTCCCTTGCGTTTTATTCAAAACCTCTTAAGTCCAAACTTCTGAAATACTTAAAGTTAATACAACCTTTTAAACATGATTAATTAAGACTTAAAAGTGATTACTCAGAAATTAATTACTTTGTAGTTTCAGATTTCAGAAAGTTTCTCTTGTGCTATATTCAAAACTTCTGAAGTCCGAACTTCTGAAACACTTGAATTTAATACAACGTTTTAAACATGATTAATTAATATTTAACAATGATTACTCAGATATTAACTCCTCCACAAATTCGTACTTCGGGAGATTTTCCACCTTGTCACATCCAAAAATCTCGAACACAAATCGTCGAAGTATTAATGACATTTATGATGGATTAAGATTAATGATTTCAAATAAGGATTGTGAATCGCCAGGTAATGAATTCCATTAAGGTTAATAAATTCTTCGTCAATAGGGCTATACGAATATCAATAAAAAAATTTGAATAAAAGCAGTTCGAATTTCAAAGTTATTTTTACCATTTGCAATTAGCAGTTTTTATCCAGTGCAAAACTCACCGACTTCTCCTGTAACTGGTAAGCTAACTTTGTTTCCTTGAGGACTATGGTGCCACAAAAAATTTCAAATAATTTTGATGCATCGGGTGATGATTCAAATCCAAACGCAGATGTTCTATCAGATACAACTCCGCGAGTTGCGGACTCCATTAAAACTTGGAGGTAGGTTTTTGACGTTGCATAAAATTGTTGCACGCCCAAGGATCATACCCTATAACGAGAATCATCAACCATGTAACATGTCGAAATCCAAACCAGGAGAATCATCAACCATCGGTAGGTCATCATCGGCTCTTTCCGACCAGAACACCTACAAGTAATTTATAAACTTTCCCCTACTCCTAAATACACTTACAATGCCACATTCCTTCTAGAGTTTGAGAGAAAGGAATGCACCTAGTACACCAGAAATGGTCATGATATAGTCAAGACCTAGTGGGGACATTTGGAGAAATTCAGAGTCGACGCCCATGGTACATACGCCATGACGTCTTTGGATGCTCATATGTTGTATGTAGCCATGATGCTTTGTTTCTTGTTCGGGAAGAAGAACCCTACACATTTATCGATTGAGTGGGTAGCCATCATGAACGAGGTAGACGAGGGTTATACTTTCAATTGGGAAAAAATGCTATCGGATAATTTGGCCAAGGAAATCGTTGATTATTAATCAAAAAAATCAAAATGGCAGCCTACCCCTTTTTACATGTCGGCATATGTTATGGATGCCATTTGTTTCATGACCCCTTTTCCCCTGATGAAATGGAGTCGGACCCCAGCTAGTTCTGGGCCAATTCATTTTGATCACTCCAAATTATTGGAGGAGAACGCCAAAGATTTCTTTTATGAAATTTGTCACAACGTGGTGGTACTTGTTCACAGAACTATTTATGGTCACCCACCTCCCCGGATTTTAGAAAGGATTATGAGGAACTTAGGAAATCTTGCAGACTGGTTCATTGAGGATAATTTCTCCTATATCAGAGTATTTTTTTGTTTGGTTCCTCCTCATTCTCTCCCACAATTTTTACCCAACAAGTTGGTGTGCAGAGAAGTGGTGTACCAGACAGTGGTAGGAGGTATCAGCAAGGAGCTGAAAGCAGCTCAGAAAAATGTTTGTCTGACTTTCCCTATTCATATTGGCATGTTCACATTGTTAGATTTCGGTCACTCTAAAGTAGAGGCCGCAGCCCTGGAGGATGTCAAATTGGTTGACATCAAATTCAAGAAACATGATCCAAATAATATAGTGGAAAATCATTTGGCTCAGTTTAACATGAAGCAATACATCCATGAGAATTCTCCCTATGACGAAATTTTCAGGGGAGTTAGATCTTATGAGGAAGTCTGAAGTAGATTCCAGACTCTACCCCCTGACCAACAAGTTGGTTTCCTTAGCTTCCAG
This sequence comes from Picea mariana, assembly GCA_032191745.1. NCBI lineage: Eukaryota > Viridiplantae > Streptophyta > Pinopsida > Pinales > Pinaceae > Picea > Picea mariana. Next base: position 68,112 of record JASDQU010107074.1, read on the forward strand.
AAACACAGGAGAAACGGTTTACCAAGGATACTGCAAGGAGAATCAATACCCATGCCTCCTTCACAGGAAGTTGGGCCTATAGGATCTTAGCCAAGTTCCTCCACTAAGCACAAAGTTGAAGAGGTCCCAAAAATCCCAAAGGTATTATTTCATGAGATAAGAGAATCACTAGCAGGACTGAATGATCCACAAGTGTTAGCTCGGTTCAAAGCCTTCATGAATCTGGGACAAATTGTCCCTCATTCAACACCATCTACTCTTGCTAGCACCTCGAATACCACGGGACAAGGACCTTCCACCGAAATTTCTTCTCCTATCACATCATTAACCCCTCTACAAACCAGCTTCAGAAATCCGAGTTTCGAACTCACTTTTGTAGGTGATATTACCCCTATCTTTCCTTAAGAAATGCCTCCCTCAGATTTATTTTTCAGTAAGAAACGAAAGGCTATCGTGAAAAGATAATCTCACCAAAAGGAGGGTGTTATCACTAAAAGGAAAATACTGGTGTATGAAGGGAAAGACCATGATGGTCCAGAGTTTGCAAAATAAGTTGCAGGTTCGTTAGGGGATTTTTCCACTGCCAATCAATGGTCAGTGGACAATTTGACCGAACAACTGCGACATAAATGCATCTTGGTAGAAAAATTTCAAAATGAGATATATAACACAGAGAAGAATGTCATGAGTAGGATGAAATGAAACTTTGAGCAAATTAGGGCTAGACATCAACAAAAAATTAAGCAGTTACAAAATAACCTTGAGTTTCTCCACCAGAGTTCACAGACTAGCCAAGGTCTGGTCACTCAGCTTGACAAGTTGATAAAACAGTTGCAGGCCAAATTGACCCTAACAGAGAACACAACAATAGACATTTTGGCCTTCAAAACTCAAGCATCGAAAAGCAATGAGAGGTTGTAAGTTGCCCAGTAAGAAATCTATCTAAAAGTAGATGCTATCCAGAAATTCTTTTAGGTAGTAGACCTTTCCCTAAAGAATATATATGTCAAGGAAAAATAGGCATGTTGAGCCCGGTCTAAGTTTCAATAAGTTCTCATATAGATGTAGAGAGATAATTCCCTTGGTCTTACCTTTTTCTCTCATTCTAAACAAGTGAGAGGCGAAATGGACCTAAAAGCCTGGGAAACAAATCTGGAAGAAAGCAAGAAACTCTCTAGAGATGTAAAAGAGGCTTGTCTAGAGGCATTGTCTTCATTAAATAAAAAGTTGATTGAGTTCGAAGGGAATAATATCTTAGAATCCCTGGGGAATATTGAGATATAAATGAATCGCCAAAGCTCCATAAAGAACGAGGAAGCTATTTAGGCAGCCATCCAAGAGATGAGCCAGATTGATCTACTTAAAATCAATGAATGGTTGGTTATTCCAAGTTCACAGTTTCAGGCCACAATCCAAGAAGTGAACAAGATCCAGGAGAAGCCGCCCCAAATACAGAAGAAGATGTTTTCCTTTGATTTAAATGAAAGAATCGAGTCTTCAAAGTTCATGGTAGCATTGATGGAAAGGTGCACCCAATGCATTGAACAGGGAAAGGCATGTGTAGTTGGGAGAAAGTGAGAAATCATGCACAGTGTCCACTTTCTCCACCCACTCTACATATTCACCCTCCAACAGTCACTTACCCCATCTATCCCTACCACCTACATTCTTTCATCCACTCATCCTGCCTCCTAATTAGACACTTGTTCCCCCATCATTTTTTTTCATGAACGAGCCAACATTGAGTTATTCATCTAATTATTCCCCCTATGGCTTCAACTGCAATTCCTTGCCCCACTGAACACACCCAAAGGGATAAATGGAAACGAGATCAAATGGCCTTAATTCCATGTGTGCTCGGCTCAAAGATTAAAGGAAAGCGAGTGCATTGACCAGTAGATGAAGAGACAGAGGAAGCGCCAACAAAACTCAATGATATTTGCATGCTACTATTTTATTGAGATGTATTATATTTTTAGTCAAATATTGTGGGAAGTCCAACAGTTTTTAGTTGTGAAAGATTTTGTATAAATAGATAGATTTAATATCTATTCATGGATTCTTCTTGCCAAATGTAATAGAGAAACTTTTTTTTGAGTATTAATATAAGTGCAAACAGAGATTCTAAGTTTCGTTCAATTTGAGTTATGTGTTTTCTCTGTGTTTCCATTTCTATGAATTTCTTTATGTAATTATTGAAGAGTGATTGATTGCAATTTAGTATTACATCTACTGTGATCATATTATACCAGGAGTTCATTCAGTCAACAAATTTTCCTCTATTATTACTGTGAGTAAAACAAGACCTGTGACCTGTGTGAATTACTGCATTTTATATCATGTTTCAAGGGTGCATCTTCTACTTTTCTTCTACTTCCAACAAGGTGATACTTATCTGTAATTGATACCTGACTTTGTTTAACATTTTTGTAAATATTTCTACATCATTTGAAATTATAATTGCGACTCAGATAACAAGATACAGCCTCTGTACTGTCTCATTATTAATTTCATTTAAAGATTATTTCTCAGAAAACTAAAGGTAGAAAAAGCACTAATTAAAAACATTTATTTTAAAACCTTTGATGCCTGACATTATTCTCTGAGCCTTAGAATCAATCTCAGGAACAACACCCGCGATAAGTCTGATGGTCATAATGTAAATCGCAGATCTTTGCGTGAAAAATGGATATCACGGAACTAGAAATGTGGTAGCTTGAACCTGTGAACCCACGGTAACTCATATATTTGGCTAAGTGTTGGAGAAGTTACATAGTAAAGAGTAGTAAAAAGAGTTGTGTGCATTATGAAGGTGGCGGAATTCAAAGTGCATTGTGAGGGTAGCAAAGATAAAACATACTCGTAGGAAATATCACCAACCCGCAAACACACGGTAAGACATAGTAAACAGGACTAATTCTAGAAAGTATATAATGGATCATGTGAAATATGGAAAGAAATATGGAAAATATGAAAAATTAAAAAACATATATGGGAAATAAAGGAATTACATGAAATTTGGGAAAGGAAAAAAGGAAAAGGAAATAAATGGAAAAATGGGACAATGAAAATGGAAAGGAAAATAAAAAGAAAAGGGGAAATAAAGGAAAAGGGAAATGAATGTGAAGGTGGAAAGGAATGAGGAAAAATGGCTAAGTGTAGAAAATGGTAAGGGAAATATGAAACTAATGAGACAATGGGAAACATGACTAAGTATAAAATGAAAGAATGAGTATAGGTGAAGGGGAAGGGGATGAGAGAACATGTCACTTAGAACTTTTTTCATATTTCTTCTTGTAATACCTCCATTGGACTTCTGGACATAAGTATGTGTATCTTGGTCATGGAGACTCATATTTTGATTCTTTGAAATGCATGGTGAAGCTGATACCGATGGTTATGCAATGAACATATAATAGTTCAAAAGTATTCATCTTCCAATATAAAAAAAAATTATTGTTCCAGGAGCAGGAACATATAGGTGACCAAATTTTGGTCAATAGGAACCAACCTATTGGAGACATCAATCTTCTTAGTTGAGAACCAACTCAACAATAATTGCACTGTAGGCACAAACTCAAAAAGATAATAGACACCAACTCAACAAGATATTGCACTGTAGGCACCAACCTATTGGAGACACCAATCTCCTTAGTTGAGCACCAAATCAGTAAGACCTATATAGGTACCAATCTAATATCTTCATACACAGAGTACTTTTGACTTCACCTTCATGCTTCATAACTCATGCATTAACAACATCATCATACCCTTAACTTGCATGCTCCAGTACCTCTCCTTGCTTCATACCCCTAACATTGCTTCAAACCCTAGTTAGATTTAGCCTTCATTCCCTAGTGAACCTCATAGCGTCATTCCCAAAATAAAATTATAGAGTGCATCATCACAATCTTAAAACAATGCACTTTGTAGCATCATAGACCTTAGTCCTTCATAGTACACCCATAAAAATCCAAGAAAACTCCTCTTGTGCACCTTTAGACCCCAAGAATATTCCCCATCTCCTCTTGTGCACCTAAGATCTCTTTTGTGCACTTATATTTGATCTTTTTGCTGGATACTCTTCAAATGCACACATATATTCTATATTTATAGTGTTTTTTCATTCAATTATGGGGTCGACTTGTAAAACTGGCTGGGTCAACTTGCACTTTTCGACTGGGTCGACCTGACATAATATTTCATATCTCCTCATTCCTATGGAGTTAAAGGGAGTTCCATATACCGTTGGAAAGGTATCAGACTTGTTATCCCCAATTTATGGGATAACTAAGGAGATGATGTCTCGAGGCCCTCATATTTCATATATGGAGTGTCGAGAGACCACATGACTAGCAATGTCCACTTTCACATATGGAATCCCTCTCTATCATCACAGTTTATATCCATTTTTAGTGCATCTACCACACCAACTAGTTTATGGACAACACATGGGTCTTGCTCCATGTGGTACAAGTCAAGTAATGTGGCAGGTAATCACCCTAATATTTGAGGCATTTAAAAATGTTGTATTTGAGCTTCTTTTGATTATAGAATGCTTGCTTGGACATTATGCTTTTGACCTTAGTGAGTGTCATAGATTTCCTAGTAAGAGGTCAACCTTTGGGGAAGGGTTGCAACTGGGGGTCCCTTAAGAGGTTATCATATCATTCTCGACCATACTTACCACTTTCCACTCATTACACTCCCATCATATTTCCCTCTTCTAGGCCCTTTGACTTTAGTGACCCAAGAAGGGAATGTACCTCATTTCATGGGAAGAAGGGGCTAAAGGCCCAGGGGGGTGTTTGCTGGAAAAAGATAAGATCCTGAAATAAAAACCTTCTAGATGCTCACCCAGAAAGGTATTGAGAATGATGAACTTCTTCTCTCAAAATAATTGAAGGTCTGCAAAAGATCAAACACATAATAAATATCTCGCTTGAATATAAGGCTAACACAAGTGTGTTACAATAATTTACATGGTTACCCCTATGGAACTTTGTGGACCTCTTGTTTCAAGTGACACTGTGTTACTGCCCCCCAAGATAAGTGATTCACCATTGGGAGTGCACATGTGTTTGGATCATTATTGAACTAATAAATGGGATTGGAAAAATGTTGCATTGAATACGAAGGTGCATCACGCCCCCTACAAAGGCACCCATAAATGATATAATATGATCATTTTCATGTCATGAAAATCATTGACGTATGAAATCTAAACCCCTATGGACCTCATCATCCACTACATGACCTTGAAGGGGAATCCTTGGGAGCATCCCCTACTTGAGGGTTTTGGTATACCCAATAGGACTTTTATGACACCCCTCCCATACCTAAACTTGGTCAATTGTATAAGGTCTTGGAGCATTTGTTTAATTTGATGAGGTAGTTTTGATGCACATGTTTAGGTGCCTTTTTTATTATATGTGGTTTCCACTTGCAATGATATTTTGACTTTATATCCTTGGAGAGTGTGCCTATTTTTTTTACAGGACCTTGTTTGGTGGAACATTTTGGAGGAACAAGCCTAGATTGGGATTCCATGTGTCTCAAAGCCCACAGGTTGGATTGCAAGGGCCCACATGATGGATCATGATGACCTACCTTTGGAGGTCTAGAAGACACCTTGGAAGACATAACATATCCCTTACATGCCCAACGACTTTCCTATGAGGGGAAAACGTCACTTCTTGAGGCTTGATGTCACATAGGGCTAGGGTTTGTGGTGATGGAGGTATTATGCATTGATACTTGGCATGATTTTACCAAAGGAGACATGGATTGACCCTAGAACGTGAAGAGGAGGCTTTAGGATCCCCAACGACCTCCATTTTCTTCTCCAACGACTTTCTCAAAGTGTCAAAATGTCCCTTAAAGGGGTGACATCATCTTGTTTTAGGGTTTCTAATGTGAAAAAGTCATAATTAAATATTATTGTTTGCTTTAAGGGGTGAGATAAGGGTTGCTCACCCATTATCTTATGTTTTACCATAATTAAGTGGACAAACTATGTTTTAGACATTTTGTATAAATAGAGATCATGTGAATCTCATTTCATGACATAACTCTCCCATTGTGAGAAGTACTTGGCTGAAATTTCTGCTACACTTGGGGATTTTTCTCTCTCTCTTGAATTTGTCATGGTTTAATTTTATATTGATGGCAAGAAGTGGCGAACTACCTCCTATGGAGCATTTCTCTTTAATATTGGTGGAAAATACTTGGTAAAGTAGAATTTTATCTTGTTGATTCTTGCTCTAGTTGAAGGGTTTCATCTTGTTATTTTCTCTTTTTCTTAGTTGCAAGGTTAAGTAGTTGAAATTTCTTGGGGAGTATAAGTGCACACAACCACACTAAGATCACCAATATTTTTCTTGGAAATAATTTGTTACTTAAGGAAGTGCTAGGAGAAGTAAAGGGCATATACCTTTCTAGCACTTTCATAGTTAGCCTTTCTAGCACTTTCATAGTTAGCTTTACTTGCCTTGGGGAGTAAGAGGGTTTACACCCCTAAGGAAGTAGTATATTTGAATCATTATTTGACTCCATAACCCAATAGTTAGGGCACTAATCGTTTACATTTTTTCATTGGAGAAATAAAGTAGTGAATTGGGAAACATGATTTTTGGCCATTTCAATTTTTTGCAATTTGGGTTTGGTTGCTTGTTCCTAGCGCACCTCTTGGCCACTATGGAATCCCCTCTAAAGGGGTATTTATTGTCGTTGTTATAAATCTTTATCTACAGTCATTAGGGATGCTTAAACCCTAACACTTATTCTCGCATAACTAGCTTTTCAACCATCAAAATTTTCCAAGAGTTTGCCACTTTTATCTACTTGGTCTAGCACAACGTTTGGGTGGATTTTTTGTGAGTTTTGGTGGTTGGATTTACTATTGTAACAAAAACAATTCTACATACATAAGGCTGCAAAATATCTTTGCAAACATGTTTTATAACAACCTTGTTTCATTGCTGAAGTTTGGTGCTCTCATAATTAAATATCTCTAATGTTTATCTAACTTATCTCTAGAATGTTTCAATGGACTTTTAGCAATTTTTTTCCAGCTTCAATACTTATTCTTTTGTTGATATACATTTGTATTTACTACTGCAATTAGGGACAACAAGTTAAATTTCTTGTACACCTAACATTATATATATATATATATATATATATATATATATATATGCTTGGCTTGTTCTTGTGTCTAGGGCAGGTACAACATTCTCTGCAGTTGTTCTTATCTCTTGGAAACTATTGGCTACACTTAGATGCTTTCCCAAGCCTTTCTGCATCATCTACCTTGAACTATAGGGAATTCCCTTCATCACTTCATTTTTCATCTCAGTCCCCTTAGGGTCACTAGGATTCCCCCCTTGAGGTGATTTTATCATCTCTAAAGTGACGAGAATACCTGCCTAAGGTGACAATGGGTAGGTTTTCTCAAATTTATCGCCATTTGGTGGTTGCGTCGTGATTTTTCCAACCTACAAATTGTGCGATAACAGGACTAAAATTTTCAACCATATATAATATTCTCCCATTTGAGCTAGGTATTCGAAGTAAAAATTCCTTCAAAGGTAGGGTATCTAAATTGAGCATCAAAAATCCAAAAACAATATTTCCAGCAATCTCTATCTTGTAATATTTATCTTGGAAATATGTAGTCTCCCCCTATCTTTGACATCAATGACAACAATATTTCCAAAATGTTAATTATTCCCCTCCTAAATATCTTCCACAAGAAGGCGATCATACCCCCGCCCTCTAAACCCCCATAAGTTGAATTGCGTATCTCCTTGAATGAACAGATGATTTTAGGGGCTAAATTTCGCAAATGGGATAACTTTCCATGTTTTTTCCAAAAAAAAAGATTCACCAATTTCTATTTTTTCTAAAACAAAATTGCCCAAATTCCACAGAATAAAATTATTTTACCTTAAAAATTGCCAAAATTTTATAGAAACTATATTAAATCCTTAGAAATTTAAATATTTTTACAAAACTATCGCCAAACATTTTACATTTTGCATATTAAGGACTAGTAATATTAGCCTAGGTTTCTACATTTTAATATAAATTTCCATCCTTAAAATC